>JAJMAO010000031.1:0-136307 GCA_030572575.1 Scheffersomyces insectosa
TTTACGAATGATTTCTACTTTACGTCAATTCATTATTCATTTTCCAACTTTCAATGTATACAGATTGCGAATACTTTATCTGTGAGAGCCCCATAATAAGAAATTGTGAACGAATGAATGAGCAGCCACTTCGTGCTAACTTTGTCATTTGTTGGCGCCATAATTTGTATTCTTCAGAACCTTTTTCTTCAAAGGCAAACGTATTCTTTGGCAACAGTAAGGTAGTTTTCAGCAACTAGAAAATGTAAACTCCAAGAGTCTCTGTGCGCCTTAATTTGTATGACTTCGGCGCCAGCTTAAATCCTTAGTGAACGAATTATTGTTAAGGGGGGTGCGAATTTTGGTTGGAAAATACTGTATTGCAATTGATAGTGATGGCCTATGCAGCTGATAAGAATGAATTTCCTAATCGGGAACAAGCAGACGTGGAATCCAGTCCGTCGATTAATTCCCATACTAACATCGTACTGGGGGACCCATTATTTTGGAATTCATGTTCACCTCCAAGCGTATTTCCATACGTTTTATTAAATAATATTGGCGAAGGATAACCCGCTCAGGCTCAGCGCCTTTGGCTTTTATCTAATGATTGCGGAATTAATTTCAATTTTACATGGGCATTGTTGCCATTGTCCAATTTCTTTTTAGTTTCCAACTTTCATCTTATTATATATAGCTTTGCATTTCCCGAATTTCAAGGAGTGTTTAGTTTTAGTTCATACTTTCCAATAGTCTTTTCAACTAATTCAGAGTTAGTCTTTCAAAATGCCTGAAAAAGAATTGGATTATATCACGTCCAGAGAAGCTGCCGATGGCTCTTCTACTGAGAAGAACGGTGGTGTCTACATCGATGCTTTCGACAAGGCCGACAATGCCCCACAGTTAACTGGATGGGCCAAGTTCAAAGATGGTTTCAAGAGAGCTGACACCGAGGCCTTGGGTATCGACCCAAACTTAAGTGATGCCGAGAAGATTGCCATTATGACTGCAAACTCTCCATTATCCAGATCTCTTAAGAACAGACATTTACAGATGATTGCCATTGGTGGTTCTATCGGTACTGGTTTGTTCGTCGGTTCTGGTGGTGTTTTGCGTACTGGTGGTCCAGCTGGTCTTTTGATTGGTTATCTTTTGATTGGTTCTATGATTTACTGTACAGTTCAATCCTTAGGTGAGTTGGCTGTTACTTTCCCTGTTTCCGGTGCTTTCATTACATACAACTCTAGATTTATCGACCCATCTTGGGGTTTCTCCATGGCTTGGAACTATGCTATGCAATGGTTAGTCGTGTTACCCTTGGAATTAGTTGCTGCTGCTATTACAATTAAGTTTTGGGACAATCATACCAATTCTGCGGCGTTTGTAATTATTTTCTACGTTCTTATTATTGCCATTAACTTCTTCGGTGTTAGAGGTTATGGTGAAGCTGAGTTCGTGTTCTCTATTATTAAAGTGATTGCTGTGCTTGGTTTCATTATCTTGGGTATAGTGTTAGTTTGCGGTGGTGGTCCAAGGGGTGGATATCTCGGTGGTCTTTACTGGCATAAGCCTGGTGCATTCGCCCATGGTTTCAAGGGTGTCTGTTCCGTCTTTGTCAGTGCAGCTTTTGCTTTCGCTGGTACTGAATTGGTCGGTTTAGCTGCTGCTGAAACTGCAAACCCACGTAAATCTTTGCCAAAGGCCACAAAGCAAGTCTTCTGGAGAATTACGTTGTTCTACGTTATCTCTTTGACTTTGGTTGGATTGTTGGTTCCTTACACTGACACGAGATTGATCAGTCTGTCGTCTGTCGATGCTTCTGCTTCTCCTTTCGTTCTTGCTATCAAGAACGGTGGTATTAGTGGTTTACCATCTGTTATGAATGTCGTTATCATGATTGCTGTCTTATCTGTTGGTAACTCTTCCGTCTTTGGTTCTTCTAGAACTTTGGCTGCTTTGGCTGCTCCTGGTCAAGCCCCACAAATATTGGGTTACATTGACAAGCAAGGTCGTCCATTGGTTGGTATTATTGTGCAATGTGTTTTTGGTTTATTATGTTTCATTACTGCTTCGAGCAAGTCAGGTGACGTCTTCAACTGGTTGTTGGCTCTTTCTGGTTTGTCGTCCATTTTCACCTGGATGTCTATCAACCTTTGCTTAATTAGATTCAGACGTGCTTTATACTCTCAAGGTAGAAACACCGATGAACTTACATTCACTTCTCAAGTCGGTGTTTACGGTGCCATCTACGGTGCTGGTTTGAACATGTTGGTTTTGATCGCTCAATTCTGGATCGCTGTTTGGCCACTTGGAGGTGGATCAAGTGCCGAGGCTTTCTTCCTGGCTTACTTGGGTGCTCCAGTTGTTCTTGTCTTCTACTTATTCCACAAGATCTGGAAGGGTAAGTGGAGTCAGTTATTCATCAGAGCTAAGGACATTGATATTGATACTGGTAGAAGAGAATTAGATTTGGACTTGGTCAAGCAAGAAATCGCCGAAGAAAAGGCTTATATTGCTTCCTTGCCATTCTACAAGAGATATTGGCACTTCTGGTGTTGATCCATTCAGAAGGTCAACTGTCCTATTTATTTCTACAACTCCACATTTAATAATTGTATAATTTTTGAATTTGTATGATAGATTGCGGTTTTCTATGCACCTCATTCGTTTATCAGCCTTAATACATTAAAACGATCATATTAATAGTTGCAAAAATGTAGTTGCAAAGTAATGTAACATTGCGTTAGATTACACGCTAAGCTTAGTAGCAGGTAATAGTAACTTGCTTGGTTAGTGCACGCATCTGTCGTAAAATGTGTCGCGTGACATCAGAGTTTCGTCTTAGTGCCTTTCCTATTTCTTTGCTTCAAACGCTTGGTGATTACATTGTAACTGTTCAAGGCTTCTCGTTGAGCAATTTCACTTCCTTACGCGGTTACTGTAGTAGCTCATAGCTCTATAAATAGCTATGGCGAAGCCTTCTTAGGATTATTTGATTACCTTTTCCGGTGTTGTTCCTCTACACAAGCCTCATACAGAGCCCTTACTGTAGCAGAACTCATGATTGGCTAGTGATTTCGCGATTCCAAAGTCAAAAAAAACGCTTACATCATTCTCGAGCCTTCTTACGTCGTAAGGCTCAAACCACGTAGACGAAACAGAAATACCTCAAAAATATTGGTACTTAACATAAACAACAGTATCTTCTCGTCTACCACGCTAAACTCGTGTGATTTTGCTGTATAGCCACAAACTACGATGTACCGCGGCGTCATCAGGCTCCGCATAAGACTAGTTTTAAATCCTGAGGGAGCTGCGGTACACCTTTTGCCAAGTAGATTTGTCAATAATTACGGGCGCAGTGTCACATTCACATTCAACGTTGGTGTCTTTACGAGATCCCGAGCTCGCGTAGAAAGTCGTTGTAAGGTCGGTATCTTTCCCCCTTCTGCCTCTAGACTTGTACCGAGAGCGAATTACCATCAGATGACCACCTGCAAATAACCTGTAGTGCATTAAACTCTAAGCTTATTCAGCTCCTGTAGGAATTTTTGCTCTACCTTGGTGCCTCTGTTCCAATTAAAAATAGAATAGAGATTGGATGAGAAGAGCCAAGATTGGTTGCGGTATGGATGTACGTTTAGCATGCACAGGAAAAGTGTCAAAAATAGCAATATGACGCAAAAGAGAACGTTCTGGCATTGTTATTTTACGGGCTGGGCCAGGAAGCAGGAGACAATACAGCGGTGTTTTCCTTGGTTCCAAGACGGCAGTAAAATGGCATCGGTTGTGTGAGACTTTGTGTTCTTGATCTGCAATGGTGCCTATTCCAAGAAATACATCTGACATAACCTCTCTTAGACGGCTAGTGCACCTATTTGCATCTCCTAATAATCCAGCACTCTCACAGCAAGGTGCTACAACCCGACCTTCGGCTGCTCAGTCCCTGTGTAACCTCCTCTCGGTCTCAGTCCTCTCAGTCCCTCGCATTTCTCACCCAAAAGCCCCGTCCTATTGTAAGCATGCAACGTAATGCACATGTACAAAACTTCCGAATCCGGTAGGGCTGTGTGTAACTAAAGATTTTTTCACAGCTATTGCGACTGTCAACTTCTAGCACTGGTTACACACCCACGTGTAGAGAGAGGCTAACACTCGTGCTACAACAAAACAGAGATGAATTCCGGATGTTAAGTTTCTGAGTCAGGGTAGAAACCTTAACTATTTTGTTCAACTCGTCACCAGAGTGGTTTTTAGTGTCACTCGAAGAGAACTCCGGCTCTTGCTCTCAGCGAAGCATCCCACAGTTCCTACCTTGGCGCCTTGAAAAAAACGCAATTAATTTAGCACCCAGCCGTCCACCATTTATCGGTAGCGTTTCTACTTCTTCTTCCAAATAACCGTGTTCCACAACCCGTCATGAACTATCCCAGCATATATTCCAAGAAAAACAGCCGAAAACAGAAATTCATAATACGGTTTCTCTTTGTCGCCTGGTTCGTGGCATCGGTATACTGGATCTACAATAACTACGATTTGACCCCCTCCAAGCAAGCCACGGTTAGACCGAAGAAACCGATTAGCCCAATTCAACACGTCAATGTGAGCAAGTTCACCAAGTTCATCTCAGCGGCTCACCCAAAGCACTTCAATTCAGTGAATCTCTTCAGTGATCCTGGAGTTGAGGGAGACAACTACAAGGAGATTCTCTTGAACAAGACTAGCGAAGACGACAGTTTGTTTAATTCTAACTTGAATTACATCTTAAGAAAATACAACTTCCAAGAAAGATGTGACTTATACTTCAACGCATTATATCAGAAGCATCTTGCAGAAGAAAAAGGCAGCAGATACCTCTCAACGCCAATCATAGATCCGCATCGCTCATTCCATTTTGACAGGGGTCACAACAACGGTTGGGAGGAATACAAGAAGGAAGAAATCAAGAAATTAAAGGAAGAAAGACAGAAGGAAAATGAAGAGAATACAGAGAAAGGCGAAGCAGTGGTCACAGATGAAGAAATAGACGGAATGAAGACTAAATACGATGAGATACAAGCCTTGATCGCAAGCGAAGATCAAATCATACACGACTACATGACACACATCAAGGTATTCAACAAATGCTTTGTCACGGATGATTCACCACATCTGAATAGCTCCGATTTCGTAGCAGGTCAGCAAAAGAAGTTGAGTAATCTCCGATTCACAGAAGAACCAGATCGCAAGTTTCCTAAAAAGAATAGTCCGGAATATTCCAATATCAAGCACCTAGAGAGTGTACTTTACCCATGGTTGACCCAAAAGTCACCAATTTTCGAGCCTGTGAGTGGAAAAAGATATTCGTTATTCAAATCTTTATACCCCTTTGTCTCTTCTTCTTTCCTCAATAATTTTAGAAAGAAGTTGAATGGAAGAGGAATAGTTCTCACTTTGGCAGATTCACATGTGGACTCTGCTACAAGATTATTTCACTTATTAAGAAGCTTGGATACCAAGTTACCAATTCAAATCATCTACCTGCCAGACAACTTAAGCGATGACTCGAAATTCCAAATAATCCAAGCTACAACTTCAAAGTTCTTCGATTATTCTACACTTGACTTGACATTCGTGAATGTGAAACCAGCAATCGCTCACGATTATAAAGACAAATTCTCTGGATTTGGAAATAAAATCTTGGCTGTGTTATTCAATTCCTTCGAGGAAATGATGTTTGTTGACGCCGACGCTGTTGTGACCAAAGCTCCAGAAGAATTCTTTAAATTAAAGAAATACATCAGGTCTGGAACTTTGTTCTACAAAGACCGTGCCACCGTTGAGTTCCGCCCTGAGTCAGATATCTCCTTCTTCAAGAAATTGATGAATACTCAGATGGACGAGATATTCTTTGGCATGGACCAAGTAACCAATAAGACAATGCAGTTGCCATTTTTTACTCAAAGAATGAGCCATTTCATGGAAAGTGGATTGGTTCTTATTGATCGTAGAAGGCATTTCCAACAGCCCTTAATAATGGCGGTGATGAACTTCTACGAAACAGTTAAGTCAAGAATCTATGGAGACAAGGAGTTGTTTTGGCTCTCTCTTTCTTTAAGTGGAGATGAATCGTTCGAATTTAATAACCATTTTGCAGCCGCTATTGGTGAGATCACTCCTCTCAAAGAGAGGTTGAAGGATATAGGAAAAAAGCAGACGATTGTTTCACGTGAGATTTGTTCTAATCACCCTGCCCACATAAGTGACGAAGATAACCGCACGTTACTATGGTTCAATTCTGGATACCAATTCTGTAATCAACTTGAAAGTGTTGACTTTGGACGGGAGGCATCTGACAAGAAGAGATATAGTAACATAAAGAGTACGAAACAATTTGAGAAATTCTTCCGCAGTCAGCTCTCAGTGAAGGCTGCAATCATTCCACCTTCTAAAAAATTAGAAGCCAATAATGACTTGGGCGAGCCAAATCGTGCTTGGGTCAATATGAGACAGTACTGCAATGGATACACTTGGTGTGGATACAGTTCTATAGGGGCAGGTACCTCTGAGGATGAACAAGGGTCAGTGATAGAGTTCACACCACTAGAAACAAAGAGATATGAAAAGCTCGGTAAAATCTGGATGAATGAATTTGATTATCGTACATATAAGCAATTGGATCTCGATGACAGAACGCAACAGGATAGTACAATCTCCAAGCACTCCAAAACTCGTCATAAGGAGCTTTTGAAGAAGCAAGCTGAATTGAACCATAAAAATAATATCGAAATGGCCCCATCGAAGTCAAGTTGGTGGCTGATTGTATAATATGGTAACATATTAGCATGCTTCCGACAGTAGCATTTTCATAAGCATTACATGTACATTATCGACGACTTTTTAACCTCGAACGCATTATACGAAACCACACATTAATTTAATACAATAGTAATACAGACTAGAAGAAGCATAATTCTGATACATACATAAAATATATGAACCACTTACGAAGACAAATAGAGAATATGTAGAATATCAATTGTAGCATAATGTTATGACGTCACACGTAATAATTACTACTTACCATTGTCCTACGCTCTTTCTTTGCTTTCTTGGATATTTTACCAAATTTTTATTCTATCTTGCTTCGTATGGGGTAACTTGGTTTTAGCCTTCACTAGTCTTATCGTAATAGGACAAGCAGATAATCAGATAACCAGATAACCGGATAACCAGACCCTTCAACATTCTTCCACCTGTACCCATATACCGGACTTCCTTCGACTTCTCCGTATGCCATATTTGGTGTCATACAAAGTAAATTTGCTGAAGCACACGACCCCTCTATAAGTGTTGTGGATATCAATGTAGCAGTACTCAAAATAATTGAAGAATACTCGTGTGCTAGTACTTGGATAGTTTTGGTTATAGAGAATATATAATGATTGCTAACTCTACACAGATATCTAACAGGCTATTCAGGAGCCAAAGGTTCATGATAATCGGGATTCTTTCCTGTTTTATAACCATCCTTATTATCACATCTCTTGCTGGGCATCACGAAGCTTCCAAACAGATCTACACGAAGGGAAGCGAAAAGCTCAAGGAATTATCCAAAAACATAAACATGTTTTCCGACAATAAGAAGGACATTGAGATGGAGCTCGCTGCGGAAGAAGAAGAAAAAGAGTGGGCAGCCGAGGCCGATAAGAAGGCTAAGGAAGAGCAGAAACAGCAACTGAAAGACAAGGAGCCTGCTACAGAGTCTATTGAGTCCGAGTCTGAGGAAGCCGAGGAAGCGGAAGAGCAGGAACTGAAGAATTCTGAAGAAGAGGAAACTGCTAAACTTTTGATATAGTATGAAATATTGTATAGTTGTATTAGGTACTTTTTAAAGGTTGTAAGAATAGATACTCATTAAAATGTATATTGTCGTTGGATGTAGTGAGAGATCTGATATTCAAACACCCTTCCAGATGGCTTTTTCCAAGTAGTCACCCTTTGGCTTCTCCTTCAACAACCCGACGGTCATCAATTCAAAGCAGTTTTGTATAAACCAAGCATATGTTAACTTTTCCCAGTGCTCTTCGTTATCAAGATCATATTTGTCTGTTGCTTCGACGATAGTTTTTATCTGGTCTCTGTCGAGGGATTGCTTGAAGGCTACGTAAAAATCGTAGATGTTAATATTCACCGGCGCTTCCTTGTATACCTTGAACAACTGTGTTAAAGTCGGATGCAAAGTCTTTCTTGGGGTAGATTCGCTATCACGAACAAGGGGATTACTCAAGTAAGAAGTACAATCATCCAAGCCGAGTTCAAGGGTAGAACGAAGATTTGGACGAAGCAAGTTGATCATCAAGTTTTCGTAATTTTCTTCAAACAATGGAGGAGGGGTCTGTGTGATAATACCACCGTTCATAGTGAAGATTTCACGAAAGAGCATATTGTCAATGGAGCTATGCAATAGATTGTTCTTGAAATATGTTTGCAAAGCAAAATTCAAGCTACCACTAACTTCATCGGAGTTCTGCACTTTCATCAAGGTAGTTTTCAACTCAACAAGCTTTGCATCGTGAGCTCCATCATATGTTTCAGTAGTCTGTTTCTCTATTTCGGTTACTAATTTGTCAATGTCATTTCTAGTTGAGTATTTGGTAATACCCTTGAATATTTCATTCAAAAACACCGAGTTGACGAGTTTGTTACTTGTTACTAAGTTGTAAAGGTCGAACGTCTTCTTGCGAAATGAACTGTCTGGTACTATGCGCTGCAACTCGTTAACCACGCTAATTACATTAAGGATAGTTAACTGATATAATTTGAATTGATCCCTTGTGCTGTTGAAAAGTTTTTTGATCTCATTATCATCAGTCATGAGAGTTTTCACCTTGGTGTTTTCTTTATCATATAGCTTCATCTCTATGTGCTTTTTGAATGATGACAATTTCCGTAAAGCTTCAATATAGATTCTCTCTTCGGGAATCTTATCCGTCAATAATATCGACAAGGGTTGTTGGTAGAAGTATATCATGTAGATCAACTTGATTTCTGCTATTAATGCATCAATCGAGTTATTCGAGTTGTAGAATCTATTGAGCATAATGGTTGTCAACTTAGGATCCAACAAAATGGTTGGCTTGTTATTGCTTAGGAATAATTTGTCGAGAAGAACGAAACCCAAATCCACATTATCATTACTCTTGAATTTGTAGCCATCTATAAGTGTTCTACTTTCATTATTGAGATTGTTATTGATCCAATTGCTTGTATTCTCAGATGACAACCCCAATATTACTCTCAAAGGAATCTCATCTGAGTAGGAATGAAGTAATCTGACTAATTGGTTAAGAACATGGTTGCTCACAGAGTTGGCATCCTGAAGTATGATTACTCCTCGCAGAAGTTTCAATTGCTTTGCGTTTGCTGTCCACCAATCGCTTACTATATCGAAGTCATAGTTGACTCTGCCTTGGAAATCTACACCTTGATTTTCCATTTCTTCGGCCTGGTCATCTTCCACGTCAGAGTTGGCAATATTTTCTGCATCCTTGTCTCCTCTGTCATCAGCTTCATCCTCATTGTCGTAGTCCTCTTCATCGTCGTTTTCTGATTCCTCTTCTAATGTTGCATCAGAAATCGAGCTCTTCTCCTCTATGAACTGCTTTATAATTTCACGTAGCGCCGCCTTGATATTGTAGCAACTCTTGGAACTCACATTTATCACTTTGGTGCTCTTTATTTCTGGCGTATCATTCAAGTGAGTATTGAACTTCTCCATAATACGCAAGTTATTGGCCGAATTGGAACTGAGCTGAACAAACCCAACGGGCAACTGGTGTATATGAGACTTCTCCACAGGGGCATATAGAAATACGAATTCAGACAAATTGGTGAAGAGCTCCTGATTGGTGTTATTCAACTCGGACTCGATTTTCTGCAATTGCAGCTGCCACACCTCATTGTATATCTCGTACCTTTTCTTAACATGATGATCTGATTCCTTTCCGTTGAACAACGACAGAAACGGAGTGCTATGATTTGATTTCGCTTTAGATTTTTTGGCACTCGAATTGCCGAGGAGTCTATCTACAATGGACGAGAACACACCTGGCTGTGTTTCGGCCTTTCTTTTACGGTTTGGTGTGATGAAATAATGGGTTTTCTGGTCGTTATCATTGTCAGCATTGGCTGAAAAATACTGGCTATTCTTAGCCGATCTGGGCCCTTCTTCGTCTGCAGAAACCAGAGGACTATCGAAGTCCTCTTCGTCGGAATCCCCGCCATTCTTACCCGTGCGTTTTCCTGCCCGCCTAGTCATGCTGTTGCAGTCCTTGATATTTACCCTTTTTGAAAGCTGCTAGCTACATCTACTCGCTATTACTTCTCCATGTCCCATGGTTAACGGCCGTGAAAAAGAACCGACCAAATTTCCCAATTGAGAATGGGCACTTCTGCAGGAATATCCATTCTAGGCAAAAGCAACGATTTGCATCATGTGTCACTGCAGCGTAGCATTGCAAAAACACCACATTCCAGTAGTTAAGGATGGGGTGGAGAAGACACAAGATGGTTTTGGCGAAGAAGAACAGCAGATCATACAGTCGAGATACGTTAGAAAGCCAGGAACAACATCGAAAATCGTAGCTGTCTTGTCGAGCGAAAATCCTCCTGCTGCATGGTCTTGTTCCACCGGACCACTCACTCGTGCCCCTTCTTCCACTGATAATAACCCAGGGGAGGGGTTGGTGAGGGGCTCTTTTCCAATAAAAGCCCAACCCAGCGAAGGTTAGGGATCACACACCCACATTTGGCGGAGTGTGATAGGGCAGAAATGGTGCTCCCACATTTCGGGCACGGTGGTTTGAGCTCTAAATAATGGTACTGTAGTGTTGTGCCATAGACGTTGCTTGTTTCTCTGGTATGCCCTAGGTGAGTAAACTGGCTCCCGAACGTACCCACTGCCGAACAAGACAATTGCAGGACAAATAGCACACATAGCAACAACGGGGCGCACAGTCATTACGTCAATCCCTATCCAGTAATAGAGTTGAAAAAATAGCCTTTACCCACAGTGGGGAGCATAATATATTTTTAAGTCCCTTCTTTAGAGTGCTCGCTATACAATAGAATATTTTCAACTCGAGCATAACACCACCACCAGATGATATATATCACTGGATGGTTGTATTTTCCTGGAAATCTTTGTTTTCTCCTCCAGTACTGACTATACTGGTTCTGTTTCACGTAGACTACTCCAACGCACCGGGATTCTACTCCACGACCTGAGAGTACCCACCAAACCCCGTGTGCTGACATCGCACTGTCTCATTGATTCCCCGCCAAATCATCCAGTGCATATTCCACCAGTCATGTCCCAGGAGTCTTCGGAGGACCAGACAGTGAGACGGAGAAACGCTGCTAGCTCGCTGGAACCAAGGTCGTCGTCTTCCAGCTTGGCGTCGTTGAACGGCCCTACGTCCGTGCCGCTCAGATCAAGTTGTAGAAACAGCTCTGCGATCTCCACTTCCTCCACAGCATCCAATGGCTCCACGACGTCTACTTCTGGCAAAGCAAAAGCCAGAAGAAAGCCATTGCTCAACGTTGCTCCCCTTAATACCCCATTGAGCCATCGTTTGGAGACTGTTGGTGTCATTTGGCATACTATCAGTATCCCATTTTTCATCTGTCTCTTTCTTCGCACGGTCTCATTGGGATTAGTGACCTGGTTTACAATTATTCTCCCCTATTTCGTATGGTGGTACGGATTCGACATGCATACTCCAACCAACGGAAAGGTAGTCTACAGAGTCCGGGAATGGATGAAAAACATCATTGTCTGGGAATGGTTTGTCAACTACTTCCCCATCAGAGTACACAAGACAGTGGATTTGGAACCCACGTTCACAGATGTGTTGGTAGAGGATGTCGAGGTTTCCGACGACGAAGAGGACTTGATCTCCGAGGACTCTCGTACTTTCCTCGATAAGATATTCAAGAAATTAGGACTCAGTAAACGTCTCAACGACACAGATTCATACACACCTCCACCATCCAATGATGATGATTCCAGCTCGACTACAAGTACATCTACTTTCAAGACAAGACGTGAATTGAAATACAAGCGTGTTTCTACAGGGCCCCGTTACATTTTCGGATATCATCCTCACGGAGTCATTTCCATGGGTGCCTTTGGAGCTTTTGCAACCAATGCTGTACGGAATGAGCCCTTCAGACCACTCCTTAAATTCCTTAAACCTTTCTTCCATGATCCCTCTAAGGGAGTGAGATTATTTCCAGGTATTGGAAATATATTTCCATTGACTTTGACTACACAATTCACGCTTCCATTCTACAGAGATTATCTTTTGGGGTTAGGCTTAACCAGTGCCTCAGCTAAGAACATCAAGAGCTTAATTAACAACGGAGACAATTCTGTTTGTATCGTGGTAGGAGGTGCACAAGAGTCTCTCTTGAACAATATGGTTTCTCCCCATAATAATGTTGGATATGGATTCAAAGGAAACATTCAGGACGATCAGGAAATATCCGAAGCAATCGAAGAGGAGGAATCTGATGAAAAGGACGGAGATAAGCTTCATGAGAAAGAAGCAGAAGGTAAAAGTGAGATCAAAAAAGGAGAAAAGCAAGGAAAGAAACAAAGAGAGATTAAACTAGTATTGCATAAGAGAAAAGGGTTTGTCAAATTGGCTATCGAATTGGGAAACATATCATTGGTTCCAACTTTTGCCTTTGGTGAAGCTGATATCTACAAATTGACCATTCCAAAACCTGGATCTATGGGTTATGCATTCCAACAGTGGATGAAAAGAAACTTCCAGTTCACAGTCCCCTTTTTCAGTGCTCGTGGAGTGTTTATCTATGATTTCGGTTTCTTGCCTTACAGAAACGCCATCAATGTCTGTGTAGGAAGACCTATTTACGTTCCTCCAGGGCTTCTCGCAGAGTATAAATTGAAGCATCCCGACTTCGAGGATGTTGTGCCTTCCGCTACTTCTGACAGTGGTGAAAAGAAGGTAACTAGAAAAGGTTCTATCACAAATTTGTTCAAGCTCAACCAGCCAAAGCCAAGGAGGTCCACTGTTAAAACAAAAATCCCACCTGAATTATTAGACCATTACCATAAATTATATGTTGATGAGCTCAAACGAGTTTACGAAGAAAACAGAGAAAAGTACGGATATGGTGACGTGGCGTTGACCATAATTGAATAATTAGAGAGCTGAACATTGCTGTGTATAGCTTTGTAATCTAAATTGAAGATCCACCTAAAATACGATAATCCCAACAATAGCATTAATTTATGATAACATGGGATGGTTGGCGGAATCGTGCCGAACATATCATAAACAGTTACTTTAATTTAGAATTCGAACTATTAATATTTATATATTTTGAAATTTATGACAAAATAAACAAACAATGATGAAGCTGAACTATGTAAATGTAAAAATGCTGAAATCAGTAATCCTCCTTCTCCTCGGTACCTATAGAACGCAGTTCAATAAGTTCCTATGCACAAACCATATGAAATTTTGATGTAAAATCATAACAAATTTTCAATATCTTCGTCATTACCCTCTTTATTCTCCAAATCTTTTGGAATCTTTCCCTCTTCTTTCAACTGCTTAAATTTCTTGACCAATTTTCTGTCCAACTTACGACGAGCTCCAGTTTTCTTGTAGAAAGACTTCGAGTCTGTTAGCTGGGACTGAAAATCGGTGAATTCTTTAGCGTCGATAGCTTTGGCCTTCTTTTCCTTCTTTTGCTTCTCAAGCATCTCCAACTCCCAAGATTTAAATGCTCCGGGAGTAATTTTGCTTTCAAATGGTGGCATGCCAAATAACTTGTCTTTAGGAAGTAACTTCCACAAGTATTCGTCGTCAATATCTTCTAAAGACGGATTTAAATTTATCATCCCCAGAAGTGATTTTTTGAGTGTGTGTTCAGGTAAAGGTTGGAAGGAGTTGGTGTCTTGATCATAGTATAATTTGATTAGTTTTAGTTGTGATTGTGCTATGTCCTCTTCGTCATCTAATTTCAAGAACTTATCGAGTTCCTCTACTAGGGCTCTGTCTTTAGCGGTAATTTCATCCTTCATCTTTGACTTCATGTACTTCTCGGGTATAGCAAAGTCGACGAATGTTTCGTCTTTCTTTGTAGATATGTCATGGTGCATCGTGTCGTCTGTGGATATTATTGGTTTTTCGGCTATGAACTTGTACAACTCCTCTATTGGCTGGTTGAGCACTGATTCCGGAATTTTAGGAAAGTCTGTAAATGGGATATACTGCTTTGCTACCACTGGTACTTGCGTCGTTGCAGCAGAAGGGGCCACTTCGTCGGTTCTCTTAGCTCTCTTTGTTCTACCCAGAGATAATTTGGATTTTGCCTCCTCCTCGTTCTTGGGGTTAGATGTAGCATTAGCGGAGACCGTTCCTATGTTCGATGCTGCAGCGGACATCTTCTTGAACTTTGTTTTATTGAACACGGGGATTCTACGTTTGCCGCTGCTTGCTCCATTGCCTGTGTTTGCAGTAGCATTAGAGCTCTCGCCGTTGGCAATATCACTGCCGTCTTTGGGTGGTTTTGATGACAAACACCGTATAGACTGTTTAGCGATCATCGTCGCGTTGGGACGTTTTAAAGCCGTCCTAATATGCGATGAAATCATGCTATGGTATGTATATGGTAAGTGGTTAATGACTGTCGTAAAGCAGTAACATACATTTATTTGGTCACCTTTAAAACGATTTTGATTTATGAGAGCGAGCACAAAAATTTTGTATCTAGCGCTACCATGTTTGTATGATTGGTAGCGCGGGATGTGAGTTGCTGCGAATTTGAGTTGATAGGATGATGCGGCTGTTTATGTACTTGTAAATGTACGTGGAGATGGTTTGTGGTTATAATAGGAGGCGTTCTGTGAGATCCAGATGAAAGTTGATGGTACTACTGGTAGATTGGATATTGTTCAAGTTGTCTTTATTGGGCTGAAGTAGAATTCATACATCAAAATGATGTTCCCTCCCTTGCATTTATGATTATATAAAATATTTAACGAAAAGGGTGTAAATTGGACAGAAATTCTTGTTTTCATTTTGAAGAATATCAATATCACTGGATGTATTAACCCGTGACTATCTCCTTGGCATCGTTATAGGTGGATTGTGAACTGGATGTACGCCCTATATGGTTAATCTTGCACCTCACTAACCAATTTGCAGCTAATTATCAATGCTATTTTCTATCCTGTATGGTTGGAAGATCACATATTTTACCATGCGAATGTTAACTATGTGAACTCATTAGGCTCCTCACTAAGCGGCATCCTGTCACCAATTAACGCCTTCTTACATTCAATACTCATACACCGCTCAGTTTTCCGTACATATTCTAACTTTCTATTATCATTATCATTACAACTCATTAAGCTCACAATCTACGAAAAACATATATACCATTTTTTTGTGCTTCCTCTCTATCTATGTTGTTTTCCCAACCACGCGTCCCATGTCACATGCTAACATTTCGACTACACCCTGATTCCTCACATTAGCAATTTGTGCCACATTACCCGTTTGGTAACCTAAACATTTTTCACTATACCGTTTTTTTCGCTACTGCCCACGATGCCTAATCGCATAGAGACTCGAAGTGATGATCGGTTGGGAGAATTGCCTTCGAACTATCTTCCTTCTTTCATATTACAGGTCAGTGTATGGTAAAATTCCACATTCGACCAGCAAATAACCTATCAAAACTAGTACAAATGTCGCTTCACAGAGAGAAGGTCGACGTAACCCAATTGCCTCACCACTACGATGGTAAGGTGTTACTCGCTGTTATCGGTGGTACCGGCTTATACGATTTGCCAAACTTGAAACCCGTAGCCAGATTGACTATCTCTACACCATGGGGCTTCCCTTCGTCGCCAATTACCATCTCGGTTACCGATAACGGATTCCCAGTGGCTTTCTTGGCCAGACACGGCCAGCACCACGACTTGTTGCCTAGCGACGTTCCTTCCAGAGCCAACATTGCAGCTTTGAAGAGCATTGGTGTCAAGTCAATCATTGCTTTCTCGGCTGTAGGATCTCTTCAACCAGAAATCAAGCCAAGAGACTTTGTGGTTCCAACCCAGATCATCGACAGAACCAAGGGTATCAGACCTTCAACCTTTTTCGAGAAGGGTTTCGTAGCCCATGCTATGTTCGGTGAGCCATTTGACCTCAAATTGAACAAGTTGATCGGTGACTCTATTCCATCTAAGGGATTCTTGGAAGGCTTCGAGACGGATGCCACTCCAATCTTGCATACCAAGGAGCACACCAACAAGGGCGAGGACTTGACCGTTATCTGTATGGAGGGTCCTCAATTCAGTACTAGAGCTGAATCCAGATTGTACAGAACCTGGGGTGGTTCTGTCATCAACATGTCGGTTTTACCAGAAGGCAAATTAGCACGTGAGGCTGAAATCTCTTATCAGATGATCTGTATGTCCACTGACTACGACTCGTGGAACGAGAATGAAGAGCCAGTGACCGTAGAAACCGTTGTAGGAAACTTGAAGGCTAACTCCGCAAATGCCTGTAAGTTAGCTGCAAAGTTGATTGACGTCGTCAGTGAGGAGTTCAAGAAAGACAACGGATTCGGTGATGATTTGAAGGGTTCCATGAAATTCTCCGTCAGCACTAGTACCCACGGTGTCAAGAAGGAGCTTTTGGAGAAGATGCACTTCTTGTTCCCTGGTTACTGGCCGGTGCAATAGAGAGCATATAGAAATAGATCTTAATACAATGAATGCGCCTAAAATCTACGTAGGCTTCTCAATAGGTGACCATTTTACGAGATCTATCTTCACAACCCGATCTTACCGGAAGCATATTGTGATGACGAGCTCAGAAAGTAATAGTGCAATTGGGGCACAATATGGTGTCTTTACGGCCCTATCACTAAACCGTACATGTAGATCGGAGAAAACAATACTAGTCCGGCCTGTGCAACAAAATTTTCGCATACAAAAATTTGGGGCCGTTCGATCATTTGGATAAGCTGCAATAGGTATATGTTCCACAGTTTTTGGTGCCGGCTGCGCCAATGATAAGGCTTATCTCTAGTAAATTCCAGCTCAGATACGGTGGTTCGCTTCGAGGCACTTTCCAAATTCAGAACGAAAGTCTCCAGCATAGGTGTATATATTGCAGGGAATTCCCATGTTTCTGGAGCTGAGCTGAGCACTGTTAAAAATTTTGCTTAAGGATTTTTGAAGACCCTGGTAAATAAAGACCTTCAAACTAAATCATATTTACTATGTTAAGATAGCGGACCCACCTTTCCAGGTGTACGCCTAATGTACCCAAACAGGCCGAAGCCCCCTCTACAGTCCCTAAAGTAAAGAGGTCCAGCTTTCGCCTTTCGCCGAAAGAGGACCTAAGGCTCCGACGTCATGAGCGGAATACTAGAGAAATTCGGAGATCGACATGTCTCACACAAAGGATGAGGTTACAATGCACGGCACCAATTACGACATGTTACCTATAATGCTAGATTGTTCCCCACATCGACCAATCCCAGATCCTCTTACCATAGTCGTTGGGACCTGCTTCCACCATCCACGGCGCTTTATTGAGCAAGGACGGAAGTCTCGTGGTTTTGGCAGGGTTGGTCATCCCAATCGAGCATCGCACCTCCTGCCCTTCTTTCGAATGGCCCTTCTCACGTGATTTTAAAAGAAATCTTGAAGGCATTATGTGCATTAAAAATATATCATCGGGGGTTTTGCCGCACCATCGCATTTCTGGTTGCATAAAATGCCTCTCATAGAGCATTTTGGGTTCAGTGCAACATTAAAGCCTTAGGTGGTTTTCTATGAGCAAATGCGCCAGGACATTCGGGTGCCCTGAAATTTCTTTTTTCAATGCAGCGAAACGCATGTTTTGACCGTTTCCGTCGCCATAGGTGACTTATTCCGGAGAAATTGGTCCTTGGAATAGGCAATATAGAGTGGTATTTCATATTACAAGAAATTTTGTACTACAACAATGACGAGATGACAGGCCCGAGTTCACTCCGTAACAACATATCGGGCGGGGGTAAGCAAAATGGCCCATTATGTCGTCACATCAGGATCTGCATTTTTCTTTAATTGGCAGGTTAGTCATAACTCTGATTGGAAGATAAGTCGGTCTAGCATACATTGTTCTTTCTTTTGGGGAACATCTCATCTGCTTGCGTCAGACTATATAAGTATAGTTTGGTATCGTATTCCAAGCTTTTTAAACTTCATTCTTTTTCTTGTCTATTCGAATTTTCTTGTTTTTTTCTTGCAATAAACGAATCAAGTTAAGATGTCTACCGAGAAATCTCCAGAATTGTACGATGCTGAATTAGTATCAAATGAAAAGATTGACCAAAAGGTCTCCAATAACGAAAACGAAATCCTCAGTGAATCCACTAACGCTGATGAACAAGATGAGGGTAGAACTCCTACTGAGGAGGAGATGAAAACCTTGAGACATGTGTCTGAGAAAATTCCAACCTCATGTTGGTTAGTTGCTATTGTCGAATTAGCTGAAAGATTTTCCTACTATGGTTTGTCTGCTCCATTCCAGAACTACATGCAAAACTCTCCAAAGGACTCTCCTCCAGGTATTTTAGCCTTGAACCAATCTGGTGCTACTGCCTTATCTTACTTCTTTCAGTTTTGGTGTTACGTTACTCCAGTCTTCGGTGGTTGGATTGCTGACACTTACTGGGGTAAGTATAAAACCATTTTCGTCTTCTGTATAGTATACATCATTGGTATTTTCATTCTTTTCATTACCTCCCTTCCATCTATCACAAACCGTACAACTGCCATTGGTGGTTATGTTGCATCTATTATCATCATCGGTCTTGCCACTGGTGGTGTTAAGTCCAATGTCTCTCCTTTAATCGCTGATCAAATTCCAAAGACCAAGCCTATCATCAAGGTCTTGAAATCTGGTGAAAGAGTCGTTCAGGACCCAAACATTACAATTCAAAACGTTTTCATGTTCTTCTATCTTATGATTAACATCGGTTCCATGTCCGTCATTGCTACCACTGAATTGGAGGCTCATGTTGGTTTCTGGGCCGCCTACTTATTGCCATTCTGTTTCTTCTTTATTGCTCTTCTTGCTTTAGTTCTCGGAAGAAACCAATACATCAAGGTTCCAGTCGGTGACAAAATCATTAACAAGACATTCAAGTGTGCTTGGGTTGCCATCAACAACAAGTTCAACTTGGAAGCTGCTAAGCCATCTGTTAACCCAGAAGCCAACTACCCATGGACTGATCACTTTGTTGAAGAAGTGAGAAGATCTGTTTACGCTTGTAAGGTCTTCATTTTCTACCCAATTTATTGGGTCGTTTATGGTCAAATGTTGAACAACTTCGTTTCTCAAGCTGGTCAAATGGAATTGCACGGATTACCTAATGATATCTTGCAAGCTATCGACTCCCTTTGCATTATCATTTTCATTCCTATCTTCGAAAGATTCATTTACCCATTCATTAGAAAGTTCACTCCTTTCAAGGCTATCACCAAGATCTTCTGTGGTTTCATGTTTGGTACTGGTGCTATGATTTATGCTGCTGTCTTGCAACATTACATTTACAAAGCTGGTCCATGTTACGACCATCCAAAGGCTTGTGCTCCGGAATACCTCACTGTTCCGAACCACGTTCACGTTGCTATTCAAACTCCAGCTTACTTCTTGATTGCCATTTCTGAAATTTTGGCTTCTATCACCGGTTTAGAATACGCTTACACTAAGGCTCCAGTTTCTATGAAGTCTTTCATTATGTCTATTTTCTTGCTTACCAATGCTGTCGGTTCCGCTCTTGGTATTGCTTTAAGTTCCACTTTCGAAGACCCTAAGTTGGTCTGGGCCTACACTGGTTTGGCTGTTTCTTGTTTCATTGCTGGTTGTCTTTTCTGGATCTGTTTCAAGCACTACAACTACAAGGAAGACGAATTGAACGCTTTGGAATACAAAAACGAAGACGAAATGGACCTTGTCCCAATGACTTCATTGCTGCACTCTGTCAAGAGCTTTGCTTAAACAAAAGTACAATAATACTTACTGCTTAATTAATGATTTTATCTAGAAAAGAGTGGTTTTGTCGTACATGCGGCGTATTATTATTAATGACACCATTTTTTTTGTTGCTTTCATTCCCTTCTTCTAATTCGATCTAATTGATCCACTTGTACTCTTTATATATCATCTCATGGCATTTGCATCTCTATCTAAGGACATCATAATTACGTTTTCAATTTCTGTAGGTGATTAACTTCTATGCTTTAGGAGGAACAGAATAATTCTGTGTAGGCCTTAAAAATGCTAATGTTGCTTGAATGCCATACTGAACTTGCTAGTGAATGCTCCAGCGTATGTGTCTTCCAACTACTCAGAGGAACTACACATGGAAATGTACCACAGCATGCGATGACCTTGCATTCATGAGATAAGCATTTCCACACATCAAGGAACAATAATCCGATAGCAGAGATGACTCAATATTATTTAGGAAGGGAACAACAAGATATTTTATTTGAGTCTCCTTGAGGCCTACCTAACAAAGTGTCAAATTTCCAACCCCCTTGCCAATCATAATTTCACCATACCAACGGTTGATGTGCAGAATCTATCGCATATTATCTCACTATGACTACAACTGCCATTGCGTGTGTCCTTCACTTATAGAGGTACACTTATATGGGTAGACAATTATGTCTGACTACCTGCGATAAGATATAGTCTGTCATACATACTTATCATCTTTTTTCACGTATTTTCTGTCATTGCTAAACTTAAAACTTTAATAGTCAATTGCTTTTCCTTCTCTACGCATTTTGAGTGAGTCAAAACCCTATGCGCATGGAATTTGCAACACAAACTAAGCCCTACAGAGCTGTGTGGCTATATGCCTGATTTCCTTGATTGACTGCATTTTGCGACAAGAAAATATTGTCATCGGCTCGAAGTTCAAAATGCCTTTTAACACTTTGCAGTCACTTCTTGGCAGCAATAGAGGAGAGACTTTCACCTTCATTTCTTTTCTTGGGGTCCATTATTTGTATAGTGCAGCCTGGAATTTCATGGAATCTGGGCAGTTATTCAATTGCTTTATTTTTAAAGCCTCTCCATGATGAGGAAATATGAAGCCCTACAGCAAAATATTCTTGGAACTTTTTCCGACTGCGTTATCAGAGGAGTTTGCCAATCAACATATTGCAGTAATTTATTAATGGGGCATTTAATGCCTACGAGGGAGATCCGATACATATTGTTCAAATCCACCAAATCGGAGTGATGGCAGTGTCATTTCAGGTTGCATAATATAAATACTGAGCTTCCCCAGACTTTCCTACAAATTTATCTTTCTTCGTTCACTACAGTACAATCAATTATGTCCAATTTGTCAAGCTCATCAGAGGAAAAGTTACCAAAGGATTTAGAATTTGCTAAAGAAGGAACTGAAATCCTCAAAAACCCAAGTGCGATCTCAAGTAACGATGACGAAGGAAGAGAACCCACTGATGAGGAGATGAAGTCCTTGAGGCATATCTCAGGATCTATTCCCCTCAGATGTTGGTTAGTCGCTGTTGTCGAATTAGCTGAAAGATTTTCCTACTATGGTTTATCTGCCCCATTCCAGAACTACATGCAAAACTCTCCAGAGGACTCACCAAAGGGTATATTGTCATTGAATCAACAAGGTGCAACCGCCTTATCTTACTTCTTCCAGTTTTGGTGTTACGTTACTCCAATCCTTGGTGGATGGATAGCTGACACTTACTGGGGTAAGTACAAGACTATCTTCTTTTTCTGTGTTGTCTATATTGTTGGTATTTTTGTTCTTTTCATCACTTCCCTTCCTGCGATCACAAGCCGCACAACTGCTTTAGGTGGCTTCATTACTGCAATTATCATCATCGGTCTTGCTACTGGTGGTGTCAAGTCCAATGTCTCTCCTTTGATCGCTGATCAAGTTCCAAAGACCAGACCAGTCATCAAGATCTTGAAGTCTGGAGAAAGAGTCATTGTCGACCCAAACATTACAATTCAAAATGTTTTCATGTTCTTCTATCTTATGATAAATGTCGGTTCTTTGTCCGTCATTGCAACTACCCAATTAGAGCACCACGTTGGTTTCTGGGCCGCGTACTTGTTACCATTCTGCTTCTTCTTTATTGCACTTGCTGCATTGGCCATTGGAAGAAACCAATACGTTAAAACGCCTGTTAGTGATAAGATTATCAACAAGACTTTCAAATGTCTTTGGATTGGAGTGAAAAACGGTTTCAAATTGGATGCTGCCAAGCCATCTGTCAATCCAGAAAAACAATACCCTTGGACTGATAAATTTGTTGAAGAAGTCAAGAGAGCCATTTATGGATGTAAGGTGTTCATCTACTACCCTGTGTACTGGGTTACTTACGGTCAAATGGTCAACAACTTCGTCTCTCAAGCTGGCCAAATGGAATTACATGGTTTACCAAACGATATCTTACAAGCAATCAACTCACTTGCCATTATTATTTTTATTCCTATCTGCGAGAGGTTCATTTATCCTTTTATTAGAAAGTATACTCCTTTCAAGGCCATTACCAAAATCTTCTTTGGTTTTATGTTCGCTTCAAGTGCAATGGTATACGCTGCTGTCGTTCAACATTATATCTACAAGGCTGGTCCATGTTATGAGTTCCCTAAGGCATGTGCTCCTGAATTCAAGACTGTTCCAAATCATATTCACATTGCCGTTCAAGTGCCAGCTTATGTTTTAATTGCCCTTTCTGAAATCCTTGCTTCAGTCACTGGTTTAGAATATGCTTACACTAAGGCTCCAGTGTCAATGAAATCATTCATTACTTCTCTTTTCTTGGTGACAAATGCATTTGGATCTGCTATTGGTATTGCCTTGTCATCTGTCTCTGAGGACCCAAAAATGGTATGGACATACACTGGTTTGGGTGTTGCTTGTTTTATTGGAGGATGTTTCTTCTGGATCTGCTTCCACCATTATAATGACAAGGAAGAGGAGCTCAACAAATTGGAGTATGCTACAGAAGAAGAGTACAATGGTGGTGTTACAGCTCTTAGACCAACCACATCTCTCTCTCAATCTATTAAGAGTCTTGCTTAAATGATCACTTTTATTTAGAGCTAATATTTATTTCGTATTGATCACAGTTTTAATGTATTATGAAATTCAATAACAATAAATCACAAGCAAGAAGAAGAGAATCTTAGTACTCATATCTGAATAGTGGGTTCTCTTTGTCTGTTAAATCGGCAAACTCGTGGTTTTCGATCATTTCAAATTCTTCTGCTGACTTAGAAGAGTTTCTATCTCTTATCTTATTCTCTTGCCAGTAGCTATACCAGATAGCAATTAAGATCACAAGGGAAGCAGAACCAAAGGCTACGATACAGATTTTGGCGGTTCTGTAGCTGGGAGCTTCTTGGGCCAAGAATGTCTGGGGCCCAATAAGATTTCCGACACAGTAACCTATTAAGTAGATAGCATTCACAGTCACCTTCTTTGTGTGGCCAGCCACATTACTTGAAATCACTGATAATAGACAGATAAATCCTATAGGTCCAAGTGAGTAAAGATAGAGTCCAGCTAATCTGGCCTTGCTGTCAGCGCAGAAAGCCAACATGAATTGGCCGATGACGGCAATAGCCGTTCCTAAAGTTGCCCAGAACATTCTAGACTTTACCAAGTACCCAGCAGAGAAGGCAAGGAATGTACAACCAGCAAACTCTATTGCTCCCTGTGGCATTTGCATGAGAAGAGCCTTCTTAGGGCTAAAGCCAAAATCTTCCGTCATTAAAATACTACCGAAGTTGGTAATACCACCGTTAGGAATATCAGAGAACAAAGCAAAAAAAAAGATCAACCAAGTTCTATGGTCAAGTAAAGCTTCCTTGAACTGCTTTATTTTAAAGTGTTTATTACCAAATCCTTGTTGGTTTGCTCTGATACGTTCAACGACCATCATCTTATCCTCCTCTGTTAACCACCAAGCTCCAGCTGGAGTATCAGGGATATGGAAAAAGAACACGACTCCAAGACCAATAGTTAAAGAACCAGTAATCACAAAAATCAATTTCCATGGCTCGATACTGAAATTGGCTTGGTCACGTACTAAACTGAATGCAATAGCACCAGAACCAATGATTGTACCAAGACCATTACTTGAGAACCAAAGAGCCACTCTGAGAAAAACTTCTTCTTTTCTGTAAAAACAACCTGTGATAATAAGATTCAGGACGGTTACAGAACTCTCAAGCATACCCAAAATTGTTCTTAATGCAATAAAACCAGCATATTGTGGCACGGAGTGGAGCATTAATATCGCACCCCATAAAATGATAAAGCATGAAGCAGTTTTCGCAACCGGAAATTTCTGCAATAATCTAGAAGCAGGAAACTCGAATACCAAGTATCCAAGATAGAATGCAGAACCTGTCCATGAATACATATCACCCTCCATTTTTAAGTCTGTACGTAAACCAAGAATGGAAGCATATGAATTTGAAAGTTTATCCATGAACTGGAAGCAGTATAACAAACATATGACAGGCATCAAGTATAAATCGATTTTCCAAAGTAATTCTCGGTCTCTGGCGGCAGTCAACTCCACTTCTTGGCCAGCATGTGCCACAGCAAATTTCATAGCCTCATCTACATCACCAGTGATTTCGACTTCCTTTCCCGTATGAGGGGACACGATAGTGGTAATGACATTTTCCTTTTTACCAAGGGTTTCTTCGGTGAAAGAGACCACATTGGTCAAATTCTCCTTGTATAAAATTTTCTCGTCCTTATTAACCGACGAATCAGTAGACATATTTTTTGCTGAGTTTAGTAAATAATGAAGGCATTTCAATTTTTCAAAACTTCATGATTCATTGCTAGTTATATGCTGTCGTTAATGTAGGTGACCAATTTTCACCTTGCGTTATCTAATTAATGATTTAGGAAATGACTGTGGATTCCGCCTCCACAGGTCTACACGTACCATTGTTATCACATACACAAGGGCTCCTGTGGATTGTTCAAATTTGACTGGAATATTATGAGCCCGGCTAAACGTGATTTGCTATCTGTTATCCGGTAGCGCCTTATCACTCCAGATTTTTGGGCAGTTTAAATTGCCGACACCGACGCTGGCCCGAACTTTTTCCATGCACCGATGCTTGGCCCTACATTCCAGCCTAATCCTGATTTGCACTGGTACCGTGCGGCTTGTAGATTATGCGTCTTCACCTGAAGTATTCAAAGGAGAGCATCGACATGGAACCGGTATTTCAACTCGGGATTTGACCGTTAATGGAATGAGTTTCCTAAAGTAAGAGCTCTAAAAGTCTGATAACAAATGTGTCCCAATTTGTTTTTGTTAAATTGTTTGGATACCCATCACCAACCTGATTGATAGCGAGGTATCTCTTTCCACATTCCGGAAGGGTTATCTGTATTGTTTCCTTGCTGCAGGAACTGGCTCGCTAAGATACTAGTCCAATGGCCCGGAAAAAAAAGCGGAATTCTGTTCCTCTTTCCCATTAGCTAGCGCATATCTGTGTCCGTACTCTTAGAACTATGTTTGTTCCCCCACTACTTGTGTGTAACACTTGATTGACACAGGGATATTTTGTCAGAATTCGATTAGCCTGCACCGTGGTAGATAACAACTTCCAAGACATTTTCCACTTGGACGTATTATTTAATTGGAGGGCTTGTGGTACTCATAGCAATTTGAATAATTAGTAGTTGAAGGGGTCCCCCAAACCCCATTTTTTTTATTAACAGAAATCCTATTTTTGGTGAACCACCAGCTCGTAGAGTATTTGAATAAAGCCTCCCTATACTAGGCGATCTTTCACATGATATGAATTCCCACCACATTTTTTGTGGAGTTCCACTCAATTAATAGGCCCACAATTTGCTTTGCTGTGTGTGAAAAAATTCATAAACTGTCATTGCAATTATCAGTATTATTGATTTTATCGGACCGAGAGAGGTGTTTGAGATACGCGATACGCAATAATTAACCATAATTACCACACTTAGATCTCAATTATTTGTATATGTTGCTTCAAATTGGTGGTTTGAGGTGTATGTACGTGATTTGCGCCGATTGCCGTCTTACCCGTGTTTCCGAATAATGTACGGATAACATAGAGAATCCCGTTCTGGCTAGAATAAGCGGTACAAGCAGTGTCTAAGTAGAAGCTTTGATCGGCTTCTCTGTTCATTTAACCAAATATGTATAGCTTTCCTTTAGATATAGAATTAGTGGGATTTGGGGATAGGCATTTCACTTCTCATGAAATGAAAACTAGAGACTCGCTTTGGCCAGAACGATTCGCATTATCTACTGGGCCCTGCCAGCACTATTCACTCCGTCTATCAGTACGTATGCTTCCAGCCATTAACAACAACTTCACCTAATACTTACACCTCTAACAACACTGATATACAGCAGCTACCATCAACATCAACAAGCACTTATACTCTCCAACTCAGATGTTACAACTACTTACCAATTCAGATCTACCAAGCTCCAGCCCTTCAAACCACTGCTGCTACCATCTCCTGCACTCTGCAGCAAGTACCAATTTTTTTTCGCATTCAAAATTCAATGCACGTGACTTAAACGAAAGCTGACTTTGCTTCAAATTAATTAAAGAGAACGGTTGTACGCGTCTTCATAAGGAGTAATGATCCTCTTGGACCAGGCCATTCATGGAGTATACGCAGCCCACGCAGACGCAGCCGACCCAGCAGTCGCCTGCGACGCAAGCGCACGACTTGGTGGACACGGATTCCGATCGCATTTGCCGGTTGATCTGTACCACCGGTCAGTATTCATTCTTTGATCTCAATGTAGACAAGGCTACGGTCAATGGGAAGAAGACTTGGCTTGCGGGAAGAAGCCCCGATGTCGACTTCCAAATGACGACGTCGCTGCGTCTTTCAAATCGCCATTTCAAAATTTGGCTCAATCAGACGGACAAATCGCTCTGGATCCAGGACATATCCACAAATGGAACTCATCTCAATAACACCCGGTTAGTGAAAGGCTCCAATTACATGTTGAATCAAGGAGATGAGCTTGCCGTAGGTGTTGGAATCCCCAAAGACGTTTTGCGGTTTGTGGTTCTCTTTTCAGATCCATACAACCCAACCAAACTTCCCAATTCAAACAATAACTCTGTAGTGAAGGACCAAGGTATATTCAAAGACTATATAATCAAAAACGAAACAATCGGACAAGGTGCATTTGCAACTGTTAAAAAGGCGGTAGAAAGATCCACAGGTAAATCTTTCGCGGTAAAAATCATCAATCGACGCAAAGCGTTGAACACTGGTGGTGCTATGGTTGGAGTGGACAGAGAACTTTCGATTCTTCGTAAACTAGATCACCCTAACATTGTCAGCCTCAAGGCCTTCTATGAGGACTTGGACAATTACTACATCGTCATGGAATTAGTCCCTGGTGGAGATTTGATGGACTTTGTAGCAGCTAATGGAGCTATAGGCGAAGACGCTACTCAAGTCATAACGAAGCAGATTTTGGAAGGTATCGCTTATGTGCACAAATTGGGAATTTCTCATAGAGACTTGAAACCGGACAACATCTTAATAATGCAAGATGACCCTATATTGGTCAAAATAACTGACTTCGGTTTGGCAAAATTTAGTGACAATTCTACATTCATGAAGACATTTTGTGGAACATTAGCATATGTTGCACCAGAAGTTATTACGGGTAAGTACGAGCTGTCGCAAGGAGATTCATCAAAACGAAATTATTCTTCATTGGTAGATATATGGTCTCTTGGATGTTTGGTGTACGTTCTCTTGACTTCTCATTTACCATTCAATGGTAAAACACAGGCTCAGATGTTCCAGAAAATCAAGAAGGGAGAATTCCACGGAGCTCCGTTAAACTCTTATGAAATATCGAGAGATGGAAGGGACTTTTTGGAGTGCTGTCTTCAAGTAAATCCGAGACTCAGGATTACTGCAGAAGAAGCGCTTAGACACAAATGGCTCAAAGACGTTTACAATGAAGAATCTCAACTGCAGAAGGCCCTAAGTCTTTCTCAATCACAATCACAACAATCCAGAAAAGTTGATAATGGTATACTGATAGACACTTCCATAAGTAAGATTGACGAAGACATCATGTTGCGACCATTGGACAGTGAAAAGAACAGAAAAAAAAATCAAAATAATGACTTCAAAGTTCCGAAAAGAGTGGTACCTTTATCGCAATCGCAACCAGCTTCCCAGCCGATGTCTCAACCGCGGCACGAGCTTAAAAGAGTGCGTGATTTGGATGTAGTTCCTGAAGAAAGTATTGATCAGAGCGAGATCTTAGAGGAATCCACTCCAATGAGAAAGCAGGAGAAAGTACGAGCGTCCTCAGAGGCCTTTGGTGTATCGCCGGTGAAGAGGTTTAAAAGTGATAGTGGAATTCCAGACAAAGTCTCTAAAAGCAATGGTGATAACGTACTTCAGTCAATCCATGAAGAGAATTCTGTTTCTAATAAAGTCACGACTGCAGGAGACAAAAATGAACACAAGATAAAGCATGGGGAAGCAGATCCTAATGATATAGAGAACCAAGGGGACGACAGTGACATAGAAGGGAGCTTTAAAAGAATTGCCCTTCAACAAGATAAGGAGACCAAGGCACGATCATACCAGGATGCCTTTGAGAAACAACGATTGTCTAGCAATGAGTCGATGAAGAAACAAATAGATGCCTGGAACTCGCAACTGAAGACCCGTCGGCCAGTCACTTCTGAGTCACAGGACCCTAGTTCTAGAGCCAAATATCGTAATGATCTCTTCAAGTCAGATGAGTTCCTTGATGATGAAGGAATTCAGACAGATGAAACAGAGGAGAAACCCAGAGATGAAATACCATTCCTCACGTTAAGGCCCTTGGGAAACTCAATTTACAGAAAACCTATACTCATTCCATTCGACAAAAATGTGTACTCAATAGGAAGACATGATGTTTGCGATACACATATAAACGATGATAGGATGTCCAAAGTACACTGTATTTTTAATAAGGAGCAAAGAGAGGACGGTGTCGTGATTTGGCTCTTAGATGTGAGTACAAACTCGTGCACGGTTCTGGAATCAGTAATCGGAAAGGGTAAGAAAACAATCATTTATCCTGGTGATTGTGTATACCTCTTTATAGACGATAAATCGCGTGAACTGATAGGCTTCGAAGTACGTTTCAGAGGCGTCTCTGAATTGCAAAAAGATGCCCTCGATATAAGCACGAAAAAAAGAACGATACATAACCAATCCCTGGCTGAGTTAAAACTCAAACCTAAGTTTGTGATACAATCTGGAGGGAGAATAGTTAGTGCCTCGGAGACAAGTTAAGTAGGGGAAGCGTATAGATATTTACGAACGGTAATGCATTAATAGAATTAATCTACATAGTCCGATATCTTGTAAAGTAAGTATTTGGGAAACGAAGTTGATAAAGCATGTTATTATGTACAGATTGCTTGAATAAATAAGAGTATATACAGAGTTTCTAATCTAGTTCTTCTTCCTCCACTCTAGAATTGTATTGGGGGCTTCAGCATCTTTGGACAAGTGCCCTAATGTCAAATAGCCGATGTTGTACTTTTCGAAATCAACAATGAACTGAACGAGTCTCAATCTCAATGTGTTATAGAATTCAGCCTCCTTCACACTTCTCGTGACTTCATCCTTGATGTCTTGATATGATTGCACGTCCTTCTTCAAGTCCCTTATCAAGTTCCTCTCCAAACAAGCGAGCAACAATTCTTGCTTTGATAGGTTCCATATGTTGCCGGAGTTCTCGCCGTTTAAGCCACTCAAGTAGTAGTTATCCACTTTCAAGTAGTTGTAATACTGCTGTAAGCGACGACGCAAAAGGGGCTCACCATAGAGAGAGTTTGGGACGTACTTCGAAGTTAACCTCAACGAACTGGCGAGTAACCTAACCTCTTCAATAGGAAGATTGTATGCGTTACGTACAGCCAAGTCGGCTACGTCCTTGTTTTCGAGCGCTTTCGTAGTCAACTTATGGAGTTTATCTACAGAGCTTGGACTCCACAATCTTGGAAGAATTGATGGTAGAACACAGGTCAGTGGCGTGAGCTGTGGAAATGCATAACAAATAAGAGGAGTGGTCTCCATGAAAAGAAGAAGCACCACGACAAACAAGGGGACCTTCGAAACATCAGATCCGGTACGTCTTATCAACTGAAACTGGTTTCGACTTAAGTTGAAGAGACCAGTATCTATCAACTTTATAGACACAGACCCGCTCTTCTTGATGATATGACCGGAGTTCTTATCCTTCTCTGTCTTGGTTTCGATCTGACTGATATACAAAGCTTGGGCCATATCACTTGTCAATTTCGAAAACCCCGGAATACGAATATCCACGTCTTTTCCCTTACTATTCACACTATCAATGAGCTTGAACTGGTGTCTCCTTAACTGGTTAACCTGCTTTCTATTTCTCCATACATTGGACACTCCAGTCTTGTAGAAGTTCATGAGGGCTTTTCCATAACCATACGATTGCTTAAGCTTCAAAGCAACAATAGAGGAATCGGCATTCTCTTGTCGTATGTCCTCGTAGATTTCATTTTTTGGCTTCAAGTCCAATGGTAATGTTGTTTCTGCGTTAATGGAATGAATAGCCTTGTCCTTCTGATCATCTCTCCAGAGAGAGCTTAGAACTTGAGATTGCTTAACTTCCTTAGCGAGCTGAGCCTTCGCTGTAGGGAACACGAAGAAGCCTGCTGCTCTGTTTAGCTGCGATACCGAACTCATCTCTGTGGGATATCTCGGGCCAAACAGAAAAAATTACTTCTCTGTCACTTAAAACGTCAATTCAATGAACAGCTCGAGTCCAATCCCCACAATCAGATACAAACCCACAACTAAACCATTTACACTAACTATATGATTGCCTCTAACAAAGGTGCCTCTAACAACCTGAACATTAGTAAGGCATATAGTCATATTTGACAGTAAAAGTCGCTTGACCAAATTTGCACCCACGCCGCCGTAGTAAACACACTTTGCTGTGAAAAATGGCGAGATTCCCATAGTGAATGGTGTGTCACGTGATATACTTTTGATGGGCTATTTGCTTTACCAGTTTACCCCAGAATCAGCTCCAAATTTGATGCTCATCATATTCACACTCATCTCTCCATTATCCACCTCTTTCGATCTTAAAATTCCATCAGTTTTGCCCTTTCGAAACACCCCTAAATCCACAGACCCTGGTGACCTGCACATACAGAGAACATTTATTTTTCACATGCAGGATTGCAGTCATTACCGATTAGTGAGGCCCTTTGAAGGCCCATAGTTAACGGAGGAAGACAGTCTTTATAGTATTATATTTCAACTTGCAAGTAGTCTTTGGTACTGATTCGTTATTCACAATGTCGTATTCATTCCAAAAGCCGGTCAGGAGAGTTATTTCTCCAGAAGACCTCGAAAAATGGACGAAATCTTCGACCTATTCGTTGATCTTGGACTTTGTGGAGCGCCTACAAGAGCTGGTAACTGGGCTTACCAATGAAGATGAAGTAGCAGTTTCAAATGCTACCGAGGAAATCTTAGGAGTTTTGAATCATGTCAACAGCTTCATAGACAAGCATCCAGTTATACATGAAAAAGACATATCTCGTTTCGGTAAAATTGAATTCAGAGACTTCTATGACGAAGTTTCAATGGAATCAGGAAAGCTCTTGAAGAGTCTTGTTGGTGAAAAATACCCCGTTGAAGCCGTGGAAGAGCTTTCTGTATACTTTACGGAGTCCTGGGGGAATAGATCTCGTATTGACTACGGTTCAGGTCACGAATTGAACTTCATATCTTTCCTTCTATGCTTGGATCAACTCAAGTTGGTCCAAAAGGGAGATTATCCAGCTCTTATCATCAAGGTTTTTAACAAATACATGGCGATAATGCGTCGTTTACAGAAGAATTACTGGTTAGAACCAGCGGGATCTCATGGTGTATGGGGTTTGGATGACTATCATTTTCTCCCATTCCTCTTTGGTTCTGCTCAGTTGGCTACCCATCCATTTATGAAACCTAAGCTGATCCACAACGAGGAATTGGTAGAGCTCTACCACAACAAGTACATGTACATGGAGTGTATTTACTTCATTAATAATATCAAAACTTTGCCAAAGACACAAGACCAGAAATTAAGTATAAGGTGGCATTCACCTATGTTGGATGACATTCTGTCGGCAAAGTCATGGCAGAAGATAAAAGACGGAATGATAAAGATGTATAAGGCTGAAGTGTTGGGAAAATTGCCTATCATTCAGCACTTCATGTTTGGATCTATCCTTCCATGTCCTGAAGGGATAAGTGAAATTCTGAGTCATGATCATGATGAAGATGACTGTGGGCATGTTCATACAGATGCAATCAATACTTGGGGCGACTGTTGTGGTATCAAGATTCCTAGTGCAATTGCTGCTTCTGAGAGTTTGAAATTAGAAAGTAGTCAGCACCATCACAAGGCAGTACCCTTTGATTAATTTTCTAGAACAACTGGCTAATAACTGGGGTATAGCAGTTTGCTTTAATATGGGTCTTCGTAAATTATTATAAATGAAACTTTCTATAACATTACTTTTAACTCTATACACTATAATACAAAACATAACTACTCATTAAATCCAATATTTGTAGAAATCAACACATTACGTGGAAATGCTCCTGGGAAGGGCAATAGGATCTTCATTTTGCCCTTGGCATCATCCACTTTGGAGATGTGAACATAACCCAAGATACTTGTATTCAAAAGTTCCTTGCTCAGTTTATTAGCTTGTGACAATTGTGTGATTGCAACAATTGAATTGTCGAGGTTAGAACCACTTGGATCAGAAAGAAGCGTATAGTATTTGTTCAACTCCTCGTCCGAATTGTCCTTGTCATCCTGGTGATCATCCTCTACGGTATAGGAGTCTCCTGAAGGAAGGAAGGAAAGACTCGAAGCAAAGTCCAGTGACAAGACACATTTGTAGATTGTATGATCCTTTACGTCGATATCTGTCTTGAAGGGAGACAACCTAGTCTTGTTGTTTCCGTTGAAGTATTCTTTGATGGTTTCTTCCTGCGTTCTTCTGATGAATGCTTCATCTGTTTCTGCCACGCCTCCGCTCTTGGGTACTTTAACTACAGTCAACAGTGATGCTTTGTGCTTGAATCTCTTCTTCAAATCGATGGTAAGTCTCTCATTTCCCAAGACTACGATCAAGTTGACTTCGAAGTCCGAGACTATGTTTTCGATCACAGTGATATCTTTCAAAGACAATGGAGGAGTATCTATTATGATACCTCCATTCTTCGCGTTTATATCTTCTTCTAAGCGAGACAAAACGGTAACTCCCAACTTGGAAATCTGATATTTGTACAAGTCTAAGTTTTCTTCAATTGATGAGAATCCATAATTCTTCACTATAGGTTGTTTAGGATTATGGAATAAACTACCTGAGGTCGTAGTGAAACCCCAGCCATTGGCACTCTCAATATCTAACGAGTCACTTATTGGGGTGGCAGTTATAGAACCAGGTAATGAAAAGACACCGTCTCTTGGGTTTAAATTTACAAGGATAGGAGAGCTATCCAGTTTGATAGCATATGACGAAAGGATTTTGGCCAAACTAGTTTTACCTGAGTTAGCGTTACCAATGATTAATACCTTCGGCCCCGTTTGCAAGGTGGTAGGATTAAGAGTATTATTATCTGATACTTGTTGTCTCATTGTTTCCAATGCCAAGTGTAAGTTCAAGTAGCTTTTCATGACAGACTCTTCACTGATATATTCAAGAAGCTCTTCACTCTCGTTAGACATAACGGTTTTATTTTGGGTTGTAGTATATTCCAATTTTGCTCCCTCTGGCAACGGCGAGTAAACAGCATACTTAACGCCCGTGAGCTGTATTTCGATGTTCACAGGCAATTCTGTGCCGAAGATCTCTGCTATGCCACTAACAACTTTAAGCTTCAAGATAGTCTTGTGGGGCACTTCTATTCTCCATTCAGATCCACCAGGGATCTCTATTTCGATCTTCTCTTTAGGGGTATCCGAGTAGGTGCCTGAGGCTTCGCCACCAAACCCTGGAATCGACATTCTGTGTTGTATGTACTGAATTGGAGGGAAGAATAGGGTATCTTCAAGAACTGAAGTATGGTAGAATTTGAAGATTTGGAAGTTGGCGCAAAAAGGTCGTGTGCGGGCAGCGACAGCTTTAGTTGCAAAGAATGCTTTAGTATGGGAGACGTGGGCATACTGATGAGCTGGAGGGTAAGGTAGCGGGGGGTATTCGATATACCATGTGGCTAATGGGGTTGTGGTGCTGTGTGTGATAACTTACTTTTTTGGTAGCGGTGATACAAATAGATAGTCGTTGTGTATTGTTATGGTTCTGGCTCCTTTGTAGAGCGGTTCACAAAGAGAGATTACAGTGATGTGATGCATAAGTAGAATAAGGCAATGTATGACATCAATTTCATGAGAAAACCTCCAATGTGGTTTTCTTTCAATACTTGCTTGTTGTTTATACTTTATTTCTGGTATTTATTTGCCATATAAATGAATACATTTTGCAACATTTCTGTAGAATTTGTATTTTTCACGATCTTCCTACGAATATTCAAAGGAATATACCAATATTACAAGATATCAACCAAATTTGTTTCCACTTTCCTAAACAAATAAACAACTATTGAAGCATCCTTACACTTAGTTTTACCTCTCCCATCCCAGATCCAAGCCTCAATACACTTTATAACACCATCTTCCCCTACAACTACTCCCACCATCCACTGTCAGATTGGCTGCAACAGGTGGTTCTACCTGCAGGATTACGATTTAGCTTCTTCGATTCATTTGTAATGGCGTTGTCAGTCATAGACGATCGTATTCTTTTGCAAATATTATTGACATTGAAGATGGAGAAGGTGGAATTAACGGAAGAGGAGGCTTACCTTCAGGTGTTTGTAACGGAATATCTACAGAAATTGCCCGACCACTTGATCCTCCAGGTGGTGAAGCAATTGCCCTTCGATTACGTCAAAGAATTCATTCTCTATCTAAAGGGAAGTGTGATACGAAGTGTGATAAAGCATGAAATATACCACCAAGAATTGCATTTTGTCATCTCTCCGACAAAGAGACCGTATATAACGAGTTCTCCACCAGAAAACAGAGATTTCATTAGGTTTACTGGTTACTTTGACATCAGACAATTCCTAGAAGACAATCCCGATATCAATCCACTAAAATTATTAGTTGTCAGCGGAGGAGACTACGTTTCGCTTAGAAATTTGTTGCAAGACAACAAAAGCAGAATAGTAAACGACGTAAAGAATCTAGAAATTACATTGGAGGAATGTGAATTGCTCTCCTCCGACATTCAATTTCTCCTTTCATTTCCAAATTTAAGAAGACTTCAGGTATCCAGATTCAAATTGAAGGACCTGGAAATTTCCGACATCAGCCATGCATTATCCAGTCACAAAGGGCTACAAGAAATACTCTTCTTGGGCCAGCAGTACTCGTCTTGGTCCGGAGTGACTTTTCCACCTAATTTGGTCCAGTTGGATTTATCATGGAACGAAACAACTATGGTGGGCACCATAAACTTGCCCAATTCACTTCAAGAGATCTACTTCAATCAGGTAGGGTTGGATGATTATGAATTTGCAAATTTGCTCTTCCCAGACAACTTAAAAATTCTTATGTTGACAAGAAATCATGTATCTAAACTAGATATCTCAATTTTGCCTAGATCATTGGAAATATTAGATTTATCTTTTAATAGTATAGATACGTACGAGGACTCGTCTCAATTGGGATGGCCACCACGATTACAATCACTTTTGCTTGCTTTCTGTGACATACACGATGAGCTGTTTAAGAGTATATCTAAGCTACAATGGCCGAAAGAATTGAAGAATTTGGTTTTAGAAGGCAACATGCTTCAACGATTTGAAAACTTGGACTTTCCGGATAGTCTTGAACTACTAGACCTTTCTAAAAACCATCTTTTCTCTTTTTTGAATCCCAACAACACTCCAGACATGGGTCCCTATTTCATTTTCCCACAATCGTTGAAAACCCTAAGACTCTCAGATCTTCTCAACATGACCTACAACGAAGCCACTAATTCAAGAATTCGATTTCCAAGTGGTTTAAGAGAATTAGATATGAACGAAACTTGCATTTCTTCTTTGCATGTTTTTGAATTTCCTACTTCTTTGGAGAAGCTCATATTATCAGGAAACAATCTTCATGACTTAAAGTCGTATAATGATGGTTTGAGAAATTGGCTGCAATTGGAAAATTTAATACACTTAGATTTATATTTCAACAAACTCAGTGATATCACAGAGTGGAGCCCACCTCCGAAGCTTAAATGGTTAATGTTGGCTGCAAATACTATAGAGGAGTTAAGCTCCGATTTGCCCATATTCCATGAGTCCAACAATCAGTTAAGGATCATCGATGTATCTAGATGCGGAGTTACACACGTCAATCATGACATCAAGATACCTCAGTTTTTGTCGATATTGAACTTGTCACACAACTTGTTGAAGGATGACTTTGTTGTACCTGCGTCTATCAATTCACATAAGTACTTAGAGAAGTTGGACTTAAGCGACAATGACATCACTGGCATCAAATTCACCACCAGGGGATGCGCCCCAAATCTCAATCATTTAAACCTCTCCAAGAATAAAATAAAGCCTTCAAGGGAGGATATTGACAAGTTCTACAAGAACTTGGAGTATGGATTTGGGGTATCCATAAAATCCAAAAAGTTTAATGTAAGTAGTCTACATACGTTCTGATAATACACGCAAAGTGTGTCTTACGAATATCACCCAAAGGGCACTTATTAGAGGTACAGCTTCAGTCTGGACTTTATTAAGCACTAATAACCTATCCACCTTTCCAAACCTTAATATTGTAGCCGAATTTTAAGCTAGCTGCATTGTATTATCATGAATAGAAGTATAATGACGGCTTCCCTGATTTCGCATATAGAACTTCCATATAACTTACACCGGATCCCCAGTAATAATTGAAGTACCTGGCATTTCAGTTCTTAATGACGGTGGATTACTCTGTCTACATAACCCACCAGTACTAGCTTCTGTAATGGGCCAATCGGTACTCAGCAAGAGACACCCGCGGACCCCCTCGAAATGGCTGCGATTTCTGAAGAGAGCGGTACAAACGGCTGGAACATACGACCTACCCCACCATTAGTTCTCACTTGTTGATTCGCTAATTTCCTCAGGGAATCCAAAATGTCGCCATAAATTTACAGGAGCCCAACAGTCTTCAGAGGGTTCTACCTGCCCCTCCTGCAAAGCAACCATATCTTCGATTGCGGAGCTGCCTAGCCCATCACTACCACGGCCAAATGGTAATTTGGCATGCTCGCAAGCGCTAACTACAAGAGGATATTTTTCATCTGCAAGTCTAACAATCAATATCGCATTTGTGCCTGCTGCTTTTATTTTTTTGCTGCTTGTGTCTCGAATGGGTCTAAAGTGCGGCAGATTGTTCCGAGCAAAGGTAACAGTCGATGGGAGTTTCTTTTGACGGTATGAAACGGGATAGGGGTATAGGGGAGGCACGGTAGATTCGGGTTGTTTTGGGGTTGAGGAACCACACTACGAAGGTATTAGTGTCCCAGCAGCCTACTGGAACTGGACTTGCGCTCATCGATGGAAAGGCATGTTCGACAGAGGGCTCTTCTGCCGTTCATGTGTACATGTGGGACAAAGAGCACTTTCTAATTACATATGCCGAGGAATGCCCATTTTTCACAATGTATTTTTTGTGTACGAGCAAATGAGTCGTAGTTCACGAACTGGACTCATGAGGGCTGTCGCCAGCGGCCGCTGCACCCGTAGCTGGCCACCACCGGTATACTACTACCACAGAGCCAGCAAAAACCAAAACCTTTATCTACGACCGCACGTGACTAGACGGCATTAGGACCTCTACACATTTAACCAGAGTACAGGAGTTCCACCCCGAATTAGAGTTTATCTATGCGAAACGGCTTCACATCCAGAACTATTTTCCTCCATGCAAGCACGACACTAATCCGACGGTAACCATAGAGAAAGTGCCCCAAAACCCTGCCCAAAAGCACCGAAATCCATTCATAACCACCAGCAGTCCAGACCCAACACCTGCAGCAGTACTTGTTTACTCCATTACATTTCTGCAAGCATCCATCTCGTTTATCACCCACAAGATTCTCTTCTCTCACACATATTCTGTGCTCTCCCTCACACTCGCACACTCTCACACTCTCATCGCTGTATTTCTCCCACCTTCTCACACTCTCACTCTACCGTCTCCTCCTCTGTCGCTCCTATCCAAAACCGCCGTACCATCCACGACCTCCCGCAGTCTCCCACTAAACAAGACGACACCCGACATATTCTCAGTTTGAAAAAAGCCCAGGAAAAAACAGAAAAGACAACACTTCGGAGGATTTCACGACGCTTCTTCCTGGTACTCGTCATCTTATAGAACCGTGAACCGTTGCCGCCGCATCTTAACCCTTACAGCACGGCCCCTCCTCCCTTGTCCATCTGCTTTGCACCGCTCAAGCCGTCAAAACAGACCCGCTGCCTGCTGTTCTCTCTGCCGCCAGTGTCGTGTCTCAGGAACTTAAAACCAGAGACACACCAGAAAGCCCCAGCCGCCAAGCTCAAATAGTACCAGAGGAACCCCAGCGGAACCCCTGAAACCGATCCACGAATTGTGCCAGGACCCGATATAGTGGATGAAACTACATCTGTGCTGATTCAAACAATCTTCAAGACAGTATCGCAGAGACACTAGTATATTGTGGGGATATCTTGTGGTTTAATCTTTGGAATAGTCTTAGAATTCCACACACCACAAAAGTCCACAAGACGAAGTAAATAAGCGTCCGGACGTAGAATCTAATCAGTTCCCCTCGTAGTACGCCACAGCAAGGCTTGCCGCTATCTCAAAATTCAGAGGAATATCGCAATACTCATCTAGTACGCTATCGCAATACAGTGCCCGATTAGCTCTACATCCCTAGAGCCCTCATTTTATCGAGATCATAGTATACGTGGCAATATCCACTGCTAGGTTATTATACTCATTCAAAACTGCAATCGAAAACCACCAAATTCACATATCTTTGAAAGTCTTCTAACTACACACATTTCTCAACATGAATGGCATAATTTCCTCACTTTTATGTTGCTCTGTGGACAGCAAGGATGACGCCGATGACAAACTCCACAATCAACAGAACAAACCGCTGAAAGAGTCCTCGTCAAGAAATGGTGTCCGCAACAAAATCACCACACCCCCAAGACGTGACAGTGTCACTAAGGACATACCTAGCAGCGAAAGCGCTGGTACCTCTAACAACCATGCCCATGAAATAGAAGAAATAAATGCTCCTGGTTCTCTCCCATCTCGGAACGCAGGCAACGCACAAAAGAAGGATTTGTTGGATGATGCATCAATCAACGAGACTGATACAATCACCAACACAAACGATGATTCGAACAACAACACGCCGTCATCGAATGTCCATCACGATGATATTAACACTCCACTTTCAGGTGCCCAAGAGCTGCAGATTTTGACACAGGTGAATCCTACTGTGAATAAGAACGCTAACAACAACAACGTGGAAACAGACGACGAGCATGACGACGATATATATGAAGAAGATTCAGTCGGTGAAGAGTCTTTCTTAGATTTGACCAAACTCCAAGATGGCCAAGCATTCAACCCAGAAACAGGTTTTCTTCTTGGTGCCAAGGACAAGAAGTTTGGTAATAAGAAGTGCCTCATTCTTGATTTGGATGAGACTTTGGTGCATTCTTCATTTAAGTACTTAAGGACTGCCGATTTTGTGATACCGGTGGAGATAGACAACCAAGTACATCATGTTTATGTTATCAAACGTCCTGGTGTCGACGAGTTTTTAAAGAAAGTGGGACAATGGTTTGAAGTCGTTGTATTCACAGCATCTGTTCTGAAATATGGTGATCCGTTACTTGACAAATTAGATTTCCATAAGGCTATACATCACCGCTTGTTTAGGGACTCGTGTTACAACTATCAGGGCAACTTCATCAAGAACTTGTCGCAGATTGGTCGTCCATTAGCTGACTCTATTATTATCGACAACTCACCAGCTTCGTACATTTTCCACCCACAGCACTCTATTCCAATCTCAAGTTGGTTCAGCGATACTCATGACAATGAGCTTATCGACTTGCTTCCCTTCTTGGAGGACATCCTGAAGTCCAATGTTGATGACGTTGGTTTGGTTCTAGACATCACCTTATAGATGGGCGACCGTGGTAAAAGACTCGACGAGAGAAAGTTTGTGAAGGAAACCCCCAACACATAAATTGTGAAGCTCCTCTAATCCTTTCTGGGTCACTTCATTCCGCTGTCGTTAACATAATACTGTTGTTAGAGAGTATGAGTGAACGTCCGTAATCGGTGTTGATGTGAAGAGGAAGCAGTTTCCCGCATAAGCAGGACTTATGCTCCACGCAGCGTGACTGCACTATTAAAGCACGAAGTCTTTCAAGACTGAGATCTACGCTATACGTTACAAAGAGGCTACTTCCGCATCTTCAGCCTCTTGACTGGCACCGAACGACTACCATATCGCCTTGCTTAACACTTCTGCACCAATTCAACACCATTCCCATCACATTTCTTGGAAAGTATCGAGGTTCAATTTAAAAACTTATAGAGAAACCGCCTCGTTATAACAAAAATAAGACTGCCACAAGCTAGTGCGGTTCCATCCGCAGGAGACCTCGCATGCCAACCGCTGTTAGTCATAATAGAAGCAAAGATGGCAGCAACTTTCCAGAATTCCGACTATTAGTTGGCTAATAATCACAATGTAATCTTTCTTTAATCTAATATACGTATATATGCAGACTTTGTGTAGTTGTCTTTCATGACTGCCGGGAGGAAGCAGACAGCTACTGCTCAGGGGAGTTCGTAAAGAGCATTTCGCAGCATCCTCAGACTTTATCTTAATACTGGCACAGGAATGTGCACTGATATGGCCAACATGCTCTATTTCAGCCTTATTTTCTCCTGTAAAATTTTCAAATTCGCAAGAATAGAATGCCCACAGCTCAGCAAATGTTCATCTATTCCATCCATCATACTGTTCATCCTCTTCTATTCCTTCTCTTTCTCTTTATCTCTCCACATTCGTCTCTACTAACAAAGAAACTGCAAAATTGTAAGACGGAACCCATCACACATGCAGGAATTTTAACTATGTGCGAAAAAAAATTGAGATGAGGAAACGAGAAGAGCACTTAACGGTTGACAGTAGACGTTGAGGAAGGTTGTTCTTTATAGGAATAGATAGTCAGTATCGGTAGAAAGTGGGTCTAGAAAAGGAAAAGACACCAGAATTTTAAAGTTGTTTTAGTAAATTTTGCCAGAAGTCCATAATAGACAGAAATCGCCATGAAGATAAAGACTATTAGTAGATCATCAGACACCTACGTGCCCGTTCGTAACACCCAGGAATCGGCTCTTCCTCGTAACTTGAACCCAGCATTACATCCGTTCGAGAGAGCCCGTGAGTACACTAAAGCACTCACGGCCACGAAGATGGAAAGAATGTTTGCCCAACCTTTCGTAGGGCAACTTGGAGACGGACACCGTGATGGTGTCTATTGCATAGCTAAGAACTTCTCCACCACGAACCAAATAGCGACAGGATCCGGTGATGGTGTGATCAAGTACTGGAATATGACCTCTAGACGTGAGGCAGTCAGCTTTAAGGCACATTACGGAATGGTCAGTGGTTTGGTCGTCACACCCAAGCAATCTCACATGCTTTCTTGTGGTGACGATAAGACCATCAAGTTGTGGTCTGTCAACAGTGAAGAATTCGATCGTAGTTATGGAGACGATGAGGTCTATACCGCTTCCAATAAGGGTTTGGTCAAAACTTTCTTAGGAGAACACTCATTCAAAGGTATCGATCATCACAGAGAAGAAGAATTATTTGTGACCGGTGGTGCCACCATTCAGTTGTGGGATATGAGCAGATCCAAGTACATCTCCGACTTGTCGTGGGGAGCAGACAACATTACAACGGTCAAGTTTAACCAGACAGAAACCAATATCATAGCGTCAGCAGGCTCGGATAACTCTATAGTATTGTATGACGTTAGAACAAACTCACCAATCCAGAAAGTGGTGACCAGTTTGAGAACTAACTGTATTGCATGGAACCCTATGGAGGCTTTCAATTTTGCCACAGGATCTGAAGATCATAACGGCTATCTTTGGGATATGAGAAACTTGGGAAGATCGCTCAATGTATACAAGGACCATGTAGCAGCTGTCATGGATATCGATTTCAGTCCTACCGGTGAAGAATTAGTCACTGGTTCTTATGATAAGACTATCAGAATTTTCAGAGCCAGAGAAGGTCACTCTCGTGACATATATCATACTAAGAGAATGCAGAGAATTTTCTGTACCAAGTTCACAACAGATGCCCGTTACATTCTTTCCGGATCCGATGATACTAATATTCGTTTGTGGAGAGCCAATGCTGCTGACAGAGCCAACGTCAAATCTTCCAGACAGAGAGCCAAGTTGGAGTACGATGCTGCTTTGAAGGAGAGATATAAGCACATGCCAGAGATCAAGAGAATCTCCAGACACCGTCATGTACCTATTACCGTGAAGAAGGCTGGAGAGATCAAGAGAACCGAGATCGAGAGCTTGAAGAAGAGGGAGGAGAACGCCAGAAGACACAGCAGACCAGGCAGCAAACCATTTGCATCTGAAAGAGTAAAGCACATCAGAGGTACTGCAATCAAAGATGACAAGAACTAAATATGGGGTAGTCAAAAGAATAGCATATAGCATAATAAACATAATAGAGAACAAACAGTTAACGGGGTGGGTTCAGAGTGTTGTAGAAGTAAGCTAATAGACCGGAAAATGGAGTTAATCATAATAAATAATCTTGGCAATTCTACTGAAGAAAAGTCTTTATGATTAGGATAATACTCCCATCATTGGTGAAGTCGGGATTGCGGCGGTGAATCTACGATTGCAAAATAAAACTCCTTTGCAATCGGAACAATAGGATATGCGGCTCTTGTATTCTTCGTTTATGAATTCTTTTGACTTATAATTGGCATGTTTAGCCGAAGTTCCATACGCTACATGCGAATGTACACAATCTATTCCGTGTTATCGGTCTATAATCTCTACCATATCTGTGGTATTATACCTCTCCAGTAGGATAATTTTGGGTGCAATTATTAGCCTAAAAAAATATGGCCGTAAAGAAAGCCCTCGGCGATAGGAAGAAAGTACTGCAATATGAGCACACTTTGATGTGGTTTCTCTCAGTTTCCTGATTCCTTGCAGAAGTATATATCTCTAGATGGCTACTCCATCCGCCTACAAGTTTCCATCTCTCTACTACAACGAATATCCTTCCGGGTATAGCCACACCAGGACTCTTGGTTACTATGCTCCACTAGCGGATAACGCACAGTGGTTCCAAAAAGAGTGCACCTGGTGTACAATCACGTGACACAACACCCGACAAATAGAATCAACGATAATTGCTCCTCTACGGATAAGTTGTCTTCTTTGGTGCGGAGACGCCGGTAGACAGGTGGCTGTTTTAGCTGCGACGGTGGTGACATGGGGAGACGTAGTGGGAATTGGCTGGTGCGGTCACGGCGAGAAAACACGGTTGTAGCACTGCGTAGCACGGTAATGCGGGATGCTTCAGCCTTGGGTGGTAATATTTCACCTGTAGCCGTAGGGAGACTTATGCCACCGATTGAGTGCGGGAACACAATGGCTCTGGAGAAACAACACAGGAGATGACATTAGTCTGACAAGCCCCTTTCTCCGTGTTAGAATGTGGTGCTGTCTATGCGTTACAAGGACTTTACCCGCTCCAATTAAATTTAATCCCTCTCGATGGAGATGGAGCTGTGACCCAATAGAGAAATGTGAGATTGGTCGAATTGGCCGATTTGCCTGGCAGAGGAGTAAGGGAAGCTTTGTTCCATTTGTTCCATTTGTTCCATTTGTTCCGTTCTCCGTTTGTCGTTCAGTGGTCTCCATTTGTTCGATTTCGCTCGTCATCCGCTGTACATGTCGGCAGCATGTCGTTACCGAAGTGGGTGCAATTCGGTGTTTTCTGTAGAACTCCAGTGTGGGAAGGATGACAGTGGTGTGCTCAGAGGGTCTCAGTGCACTTTTATGCGGAGCAGTTGTGTTTTCGCTCGCTACAATGCACCCGTCACTTACCAATTTAGTAGTAATGGATTGATGCCAAGTGACTCGCAGCCTCTGGTGATATCATCAATTGCGTTGATTATAGTCTAAATTACCCGTAGCCAAGATCTAGACTCTCAGAACCAAGCTCTAAACCCTGCCTCTCTGCTTTTCCCGAGTATCCTTGTACCTACCTCCCTTACACTACCTTGTTCCGCCGGCGTCTGGAGTATTCCCTCACACTCTCTCAGCCCCACCTCACCACCATCGCACTCGCACCCTCATTCACTCGCCTGCCTCTTTCCTCCCTACTCGTCCCACTGTTGGTGGTTCCTCACTAACTCTCGCTATTTGTTCTCGCAGAAGAAAATCCACTAAGAATCAGTTGACATTTATAATTTACAACAGCCGCCGTTTCCTTCTTCTGCTAGTGCAATCACAGTTCTGGACAACACATGGCTGAAAGTCTCTACCACAACCCGCAGATCTAGCTACTCTCTCCGTACAGCGTATCGTACCGCCAGGACAAAACACGCCATCAGCTGTTAGCTAGTTGTCATTGTCACAACAGTTCCCCGTTTACTGCTTCCAACATCCGCTGAAAGCCACCCATTGAATGCCTTGAAAACAGCAGAAGACCCACCATATTCGCTCAAGTCACCGTTGCCGTTCCAGATCACCCATTTGCGTGTCTTAAAGTAGTCACTGATTCATTAGTGCAAATATTGCTACTGTCATCACTTTCTTGTCTTCAGAATAAAGCTTTATCCGTATCAGGCACCGATAAAACACCAAAATCTGCCGGAATAGATAAGTAATATCGACAATCGTCCTACAACCACTGCCAATAGCCTACACAAAACCTCGGATTTTATCCCAAATACTATCATCTATCTACTCATAGACGCCAAATATCCATTTGAAGAAACAACTTCGGATAGCATACATATACTCATAGCATTCCAATTCATCTAACACCCACTGTACATAATGCCTGACAAACACAAGCTCAAGTTGTTTGGTAAGAAGGACGAAGACCTCACACCTTCAACCTCCCATACCTCCAACAGGAAATTTCTCGGCTTTCACATAGGAAGACACGAATCGTCAGAATCGCTCGCTTCTCCAACGCTCACCAACTCTTCAGATCATCAGATCCAAATTGCCCATGCTACGGCCGCTAATGTTGCTGCTAGTTCCAGTGGCAACCCACCTCAGCCTACTGCTGCATCTCAATCAATCGTGTCACCACAGCCTCAAGCCCATCCGAGCGCTTTGAACAAAGAGGACTCGAATCATGCATTTATGAAGTCCAACTCAATGGTGGAATTGAAGCGTTTTTTCAAACCAAGCAAGAAGAACCTGAACTCCCGTAAACATGACTATAATAACCAAATCCATTCTCCTCCACCTATGGTGTCAGGGAAAGACGTGATGGGATCTCTTACCAGCGCACAGGGTAGCAGAGAGCACTCTCTGACATCATTAGCTACACTCATCAACCAGACTTCGACGCAATTGCTTCATAATGCCTCACACACCCACCTGACTAACAAAGACCCTTTCACTGATGACAATTCACCTTTAGTGAAGAAGTATGGTAAAATGGGTAAGGAATTGGGTAGCGGAGCAGGAGGTTCAGTTCGGTTGATTACCAGACCGTCCGACTCTAAAACATTTGCTGTGAAGGAGTTCAGACCTAGAAGAAGTACCGAAACGCTTAAGGACTACACTAGAAAGTGTACAGCTGAATACTGTATTGGTTCTACGCTTAAGCACCCCAACATCATTAAAACCATTGATATCATTCATGAGAATAATAGATACTTTGAAATTATGGAGTATGCTCCAATTGACTTTTTCGCAGTAGTTATGAGCGGCGAGATGTCACGTCAAGAGATCAATTGTTGTCTTAAACAGATCTTGGAGGGTGTAAACTACTTACACAGTTTAGGATTAGCACACAGAGACTTGAAGTTGGACAATTGTGTGATCACAGAAGAGGGCATTCTCAAGATCATTGATTTTGGATCCGCAGTTATTTTCAAGTATCCATATGACCAGTATGGAAACAACAAAGACAGCATCCATCCTTGTCATGGAATTGTGGGTTCTGATCCATACTTGGCACCAGAAGTGTTGAACAATCCCAACTCATACAATCCTCAACCTGTCGATTTGTGGTCTATCGCCATTATATACTGTTGCATGACCTTAAAGCGTTTCCCATGGAAAATTCCAAACATCGAAAAGGACAACAGCTTTAAACTTTACTCTTTGCCAGATGATAATTGGCACGATTATTACTTGAGTAATGAGTGTCACAAATTACTACTTCAGCAAAGAAAATTGAAAAATATGATTGTGCGACTGAACAAAAAGAAGAGGATGATGGAAGACGGCATCGAAAATGAAGAGAGCCCAGAGAAGGAGGATGGGGAGCACGATAAGGAAGGAAGTGTTGAAAATGGTGACAATGCTGAAGTAGAGGAGACTAAAGAGAAGGAGAATACGGAAGCATCCGAGGAGGCAGAAGTTAAGGTTGTTCCTGAAGGAACTCCAGAAGAAACTAATGATCATATTGAAAATACCAATGAGAACAACGAGGGGGACCGTCTTGCTCGCAAGATGTCCAGAAAAGACAAATCAATCGATGCCGCAGAAGTCTTGACCGAAGAACAACTTCAAGAAGTTCTTGCCCTGTTGAAGGAAATTGACGCTAAGTTAGAGGAGTATGAAAACAGAAAGGTAGAGCAGAAGGCAGCATTCATTGAACACCAAAACAAACTGAGGACAACAGAATCTCCAAGCTCTGATAATGGCGATGGTGATAAAGATGCTTCACCAGCCCCATCGTCATCTAAGAAGAAAACAGCCCACAAGCAGATACATGGTCCTTACAGACTAATGAGATTATTACCTCATGCATCGAGACCTATTGTCCATAGGATGTTGCAAGTTGACCCTAGAAAAAGAGCCACATTGGAGGAAATAATGCAGGATGAATGGATCAAGGAGATCAACTGCTGTACGTTGAAGAGAGTGGCCAGGAGTGCTGACAACGTAGGCCTTAACTTTGATGAAGATGAAGATGATGTTTTGGTAAAAGGATTGCCTCCACATGAACATACCATAGTCACTGAATAGTAAATTCCTCGCAAGCATGAGGGTCTGATGACTCAACATCAATGACCTCATACCATTTAATTCTTTGCCAATGCTGCGACACGACAGTTGCAAGCTTTATTTCTTAGATATTTATTATAATGATTAATACGGATATAATTGAGAGACTTGTAAGATGCAGAGGGAGAACACAAGATGAGGACATGCTGATACCACGGAATGGACAAGGACTGAGAGCGCTACCAACCGCTACAAAAATAGTTACATTAATTTTCTCCTACCTGTTAATGTTACATTCATGAAACCATTACGATCAAAACTTTTCACATAAATTGTAATATTAATTCTAGCACCCACGAACCTAGGCACATCATTCTAAGATCATGAAAACACTAAACATCATTGATTCAGAAGACTTCACTACCTAATATTGGAGTCACCCTCAATTCACGTGACTTATCTCGTATATAGCGGTCTCCTATCTCATTGCAGATGTGGAGATATTTCAATCAATATTGATACTTGATCAATGGAAGGTGAAGTCTCAAGTCAAAGATACTCGTACAGTTCTAGATAAAATCGTAAGCTATCTCTTTCACTATGTCGCATAGCTCAAAGCCACCTCCACCACATCTTAATCCGGCAAGACTTAAGACGGCTCTTAAGATGGCGATCTCGAAGCTGAAGTTCATCCAGGAGAAGAAGTCCGCTTTGACCAAGCAACAAAGACGTCAATTGGCCGACCTTTTATCGCAAGGAAAAGAATCCAGTGCTACTATCAGAGTGGAAAACATAATCAGAGACGATATCTACATCGAATTGTTAGAGTTCATCGAGTTGTATTGCGAATTGCTTTTAGCCAGAATCTCCATTATACTTGACACGGCTAGAACCACATGTGATGCCAGTCTTATCGAGGCAGTTCAATCTGTGATATACGCTACACCTCATACAGAGTTGAAGGAATTGAACCAAATAAAAGATATCTTGATCTACAAGTACGGAATTGACTTTGGTAAAGCTGCTAAGGACAATATTGACAATTTCGTACCAGACAAGATAGTCAGTAGATGTCAAGTTGATCCTCCTCCCCAAAAATTGGTTGAATTATATCTCTGTGAGATAGCTAAAGCATACGAGGCGCCCTACTCCAAATTGAGAGAGTTGGAACTTGAACAGAGTTTGGAAGATGAGAAGAATGCTGCTGAGAAGAAGGATGACAATAATGATGATGACGACGAAGATGGGGGTAGCGGCGGAATCAAGGTGCCAAATCCTGCAATTGCTGAGACGACGGACGAGCCTGCTGCTTCCAACCCTGCTGCTGCTGCTGCTGCTCCAGTTAATCCTCCTGTTGAAAAGCCCGTGTCGACAGCTAAGAAACAACAGAATGAGTTCGATGACTTGAAAGCTCGTTTCGCAGCCTTGAAAGGTTTATGAGACTAATACTTACGAGACGCAATGAAAGGACAACATGAAGAAATGCCGATCATCAATATATTTAGCGTTATAGACACTACTCTTGGATTACTTAACAACTCAAGGCGTGAATACATTGTACTATTATTTCATAGTTAATCAAAGTTCATGTTTAATAGAGCCCCATACTCTTTTTCATCGGAATAAATCCTCACTAAGCGCTCGCTGGATTGCGCGCCAAATCGTAATCTCTTTCATCACTAGAATGGTGAGCAGAGAAGATTTGTCAGTATATCTCTCGTTAAATCTAGCTACGCTCACAGAATTTTATGAGGATAAAGCGCTATACAGTCACTCACTACACACTGGTTTCTGTCGCTGTCGTGCTACAGTTCTGAGAATTCCCAGAAACTCGCACGCGAAAAAACAAGTCTCTCGCTATCGCTTGTGCTACAATTTGTGATCTGGTGTGAATAATAAACGCTGTTGTTTATGATCAGAGAACCATCAATACATATACACTAATCATATAGAAAAGCGGAAATTCCGTTAATTGACAGAAAGTCAGGCATTGGATTACCGGTTAAATAAGTCTGGTCCAATTGCTACAAGTAACTAAACTCCTACGACATTATAAAGCCATATCATTGTACATCTAACCTCATCCAATGCACCGATCACTGATCTTGACAGATCGTCAACAACAAGAACTCAACAAAGCAATATTACAGTACCTCGAGCCGATACTATCAGACAACGAGAGTAATGCTTCATTGCATAAAAGTCTTTCGGACTTACTAATTTCGTCCGATTCAGATTCAGAGCCTTCATCTCAAACCAACAATAGCACAAATAATGGTAATGCCATAGTACCGAATTATTTGGAAAAGAAGTGGTCTACAGTATTACGGCTTCAACGAAAGATTATAGATTTAGAGAATGAGGTGAACAATCTAAGGTCCATTGTAGATGGCCAACTGGCAGCATCAAATGGAGCCGTTTCTGTTATAAGTAAAGATCGTATCAATTGGCTTCCATTAAGAGCTTCCAAGAAATTCAATACCCAAGCAAACCAGTTAGTTGTTTCTTGTAAGATTCATCCTGTATTACCCACAATTTTCGGAGGGTGTTCCGATGGTTCACTCATAATATGGAACATAGTCAATGATGACACTTCTATTCCAGAGAAGATCATAAAAGCACACACAAGAACCATCAACAAACTAGCATTTTCCACAGAAGCGGTGAGCTTATCAAACAAACCTGAGGATTCCCGAAGTAAATCCTATATTGTGGCCACTTGTTCTGCCGATTTGTCCATTAAAATCTGGGACAGCTCCACTTATAAACATTTGAGAACATTGACTGGTCATGATCATACTGTCTCGTCTATTGCATTTTCTCGTACCAATCCACACACTTTGTATTCCGTATCAAGGGACAAATCAGTAAAGATTTGGGATCTCGTCAACGGCTACTGCATTAAGAGTTTCATAGGGCATAGTGAGTGGGTTAGAGACATAGACGTCATCAGCGTTAATTCCAAATTACTGTTGAATAGCATAAAAGCATCGAGTGAGTTAGGCGACTTCATTGTAACCTGTTCAAACGACCAATCAGTGAGACTCTCACATGCCGAATCTGGAACTGGTTTAGCACTTCTAATCGGCCACACTCATGTGGTGGAGAAAGTAACATTTATTCCAACAGTTTCAAACATAATTATTGATAAATATCTCAAAGATAGCATTTCCTTGTTTCCAAGCATACCTCAAGAGCTCATATCAGATCCATTATATAGCAGCGCTCTTGGATATAAATACTGTATATCAGCGGGAAGAGACAATCTTCTTAAGCTTTGGTTACTTCCTCCACCAACTATAGTTCCACATAGGAGTCCATTACCAGCAAAAGTCAATGACTCTCAAGGGTGGCCGATAGCTGACTTGATTGGACACCAATCTTGGGTGAAATCAATTGCAGTTCATCCTAACGGAAGGTTTATTTTCAGTGGCGGTGATGACAAGTCCATCAAAATATGGGACTTGGGTAACTTGAATGTGAGTGGCTCAGTCAAGTGTATTAGTACCTTAAATGGTCATGATGGCTTCTTAAACGACTTGGACTTTGCCAGGTTTAATTCTGAAATCATAGCCGAGAGTGGGATTAAAGTGGATGCAAAGATCAAGACGCCCGAGGAGGAGCATGAAGAGGTGATGAAATTTATAGAATCAAGAATGAGATGCTTATTTATTAGTGGTGGTGCTGATAACTCTATTCGTCTTTGGAGTTAAGGGCTTTGCCATCCTGATACTATCTGATTAAGTAATAAGGCTTTATAAACCCTACTTCACAGAGCTGTACCATTATTGAAATTGGGCTGATCGATCCAAATATTACCAGGATATCATACAACACGTCACCTATACCAAGTAATGTAATAATAATTAATACAATACGAATTTCATAATAAACTAGATCATCAACACTTCTAGGGGCCTGTAATACACTGCTGGACTATGTATGCATATATTCATTTCTTGACTTCCGTCCTATCTACGATGTATTACCAGGTCATAATACGTCTGGTCTATGTAACCCCCACGCATGGAGTTCGTCACGTTTCTCTTGAATTGGTTCTTATCCTTTACCAAAACGTTGGCTGCTTCCTTATTCAATGGGTCGTTTGGATTTGGTTCCAAGAAGAGGAAATTAAGACCTATGAGCACAGAGTTCAAATTCAATACCGGCGACCAGTCTTCTCTCAAGATATTAAGGCAAATGTTTCCTTCCAAGTCAATGTTGGGATGGTATATCTTGTTTAAACATCTGATCTTAGGAGGGTCGATGGGGAAGTTGCCGTTGATCTCTACCTTGAAGTCAAAGGCTCCTCCCTTGTAGAAGCCTTGCTGAGGCAAAATCTGGAGGTTGAAGTTGAAGAAGTCAGACGAGTCTGGGAAGGTGACTTTGATTGTTTTGGGGAGGTCGAGTTCTGTTATATCCTTCTGTAACCTCAATTGAGCAGCACTGACCTTGGCTGGCGAATTGACTCTGGATGTTGAGTTCGGAGTAGCAGAGCCACTGGCAAGCTCTGCTTCTTGCTGTTTCTTCTTCTGGAGCTGGCGAATTTTCAACATGCTGTGGATTGTGGTAAAATGGGCGAACTAGGTTCTGTGATGCAGATAGTTGGATATGAGATGCTTAAGTTAGAAATGCCAAAAGACGGTTATGTCGAACGAATACATAGACTGATCCGAAATCATACAATACTTACTAAGAAAGTTAACAGTCATACGCATACTGTATCTGGAATACGAGAGAGATTGATTCTGTATGGGGTGACTGGAGGAAAGTGGCTTATGTAACAGAGAAGGAATAGTGAGCTTGTAGGGTATGTAGAGTATGTAGCGTGGTAGATAGTATGTAGAATATAGAGTATTATGGCGATGGTGATAGTGGTTTTGTTCTTATATATAGTTGGGTGAAACTAGAGGTGTTGGAGAAGGTGATGTTGATATTTGTCTATTAATGTTGCTTATGAATGCTATGCATTAGTGAGGTCTTCATTATATTAATAGTTCATTTTCTTTTCTGTTATGCCAGTGAGTCTATTTTTGCTTTGGAGAGTTCATGATCTTGCTATGTGTTTGTTATTGCTGATAGTGGTGCATTAAATTGACTAGATTAGCTAGTCATACTGGTACTCTGGAAGTATCTTCCTACTCTCTTTTAGCTGAAGTACTCGCTTACCACCCAATCCAATGTTCCTGCTAATTCCCTGTTCTTCTCTGCCAAGTCACTCAGGGCTTGTAAGACGTTTAGTAGCTCCCTAGTCTGGTCCCTCTTGCTGGTGAGAAGCGACTTGAGTGTCTGGGACTCTACGCTGGCTTTGGAAGAGCTGTGATATTGTCGAATTAGACTGTTAAACGGGGTTCGTAATGAACAATCAACGTCAATGAGCCACTTGACTTCTGTCTTGACGTCAATTGGCACCGGAAGTGTAATATCCACTTTGTGAGTTCTGTCTAGCGATAGAGGAAGTATCTTCAGTTCTGACTTTGCATTCAATTCTTCCGCAATTGTGCGGTACTCTTCAATAGCGTAATTAACTGAAATGCCATTGACACTGTCTGAAATCAAACCCTCTATTATTCCCCAAAGCGAGCAGTCTCTGATGTTGTTATGGCATGCTCTTAGTAATCTTTTAGCTACTTCTCTCCTTATACTAGTACCAAAGCGTTTCACTTCTGGTTGATCGTATTGATGCAAAATGGCCAATACATTGAGGAACCACCGTAGAAATGAAGTACCGTAGTAATTGGCAAAGTGGATTTCACAGCTTTTGAACGTTCGTTCTATTAAGGTGTTGGTGGCGAATGCTACTTGTCCTTCTTGGTCTTGGTTGTACAGCGTTAATAAGGGGTCAAATATCAATAGAATAGTAAGCTTCTTGGCCCATCGCCAGAGCGATGAACTCTTATTGATTCTCTTCAAACGACAACTGAGAAACGACGTTATCAAGTCAAATTCTTTGTGTAGAAAGCCAATGTCGACTTCTTTCGCTATCCGAAGGCATACTGCTTCGTGGAGAGTAACTATTGTATGGTTCTCATTGGTGGTGATGAGAAACCCCACTGTCATGAAATATAGGTTCCAGAGAGTCTCATGATCACAGCTTTTGGCCAATTCTTCGTAGTTCACATTGTCTCCAACAACATGGCTGTGCCAGTATGTATGAGATTCCTTGAAGAGCTTCAAGTAGGTCTTCTTGGACATCCCGATGTCTAGTGTGTCTCGTTCACTGTGCACCGAGAACAGCTCTGATCCACTACTTGATTCCACATCACCAGGAACCAATTGCACGATTTTGAATAATTGATTGGAACCAGCTATGAGCTTATACAACTCCCGTATCAACTCCAACATTGCTATATCAGTGCCACCATTTATCTATACTAATCTACACTTCCTATGGTGTAACATATACTCCCCACTAAGGATTGCGTCTCTCGTCCTCTCTCCAAATATTCGCAGCAGATGAGATTCAAATTTCGCAGACTGCAAACTCTCAGTTTTAAGTTACAAAATACTGTGTTGCTTGCGTTTGCTTGCATTACACTCGATTGGTTACATTATTTTGAAGCACTTCTTCGTTCGCAGGTGGTTTGTTATTTGTTGTTGTTTGTTTGTTGGTGATCTTTGTGCATAGTGATAGTAAAATCGATCTTTAATTGCGAGTACTCAGTTTTCGCTATTCATTTATTTGATCTTGGATCTGGTACAATACAGACTTCGATTGAGGTCCCCCAATGCTTTCATACAGCGATATACTCAATGTGGACACGTCCGAGGTGCTCATACCGCCTCCAGACGCCCTCAGTGAAGCAGCTTATACCAACACCAGACTCGACTTCATGCTTAAATCTGTGAGTGCTACAGATAATGATGTTGAGATGGAAGATGAAGAGCTGGAAGATGACGATGGTGAAGACGAGGTAGAGGCATTAGTACACCAACCCCCAGCTGAAGGCTATTCTACGGAGTCGAAAGCCCTTGTAAAGAGTTCCGCTAAAGACACATACAACCCGCTGCCGCCATCTCATTCCAGTTGGAAACTCATGAGAGTGATGGCCGGAGCACACCAAGGCTGGGTACGGTCCGTAGCTGTGGATCCTGTAACCAATAAATGGTTCATTACGGGTTCGTCGGACTCAACAATTAAGATATGGGACTTGGCCACACTGAAGCTTAAAGCTACATTAACTGGGCATATAATGGGAGTTCGTTCCTTGGCTATATCAAAGCGGTTTCCCTACTTGTTCTCTGGCTCCGAGGACAAGACAGTACGATGTTGGGATTTGGAAAGAACGAACTCAGAAGCGGGATGTCAAATCAGAGATTACCATGGCCATGTAGGCGGTATTTATGCTATGGCATTGCACCCAGAACTTGACTTATTATTCACTGGAGGAAGAGATTCGGTAATACGAGTGTGGGATGTCAGATCTAGAACTGAGGTCATGGTGCTAACAGGTCATAGGAGCGATATAAGTTCAATTGTGAGCGAAATAGGAGATCCACAAGTCATTTCTAGTTCCATGGATGGAACTATTCGACTTTGGGATATACGTAAGCAGACGACGTCGTTAACTATGACACACCATACAAAGAGCATCAGGCTGTTGGTCATGCACCCCTTTGAAATGACGATGTGTTCAGGTGATTCCAATGGTAACCTAAAAGAATGGTTGTTGCCTGGAGGTCAGTTACTAAATGAATTCGGAAAGCCTGAAGATAGCAAGATCGTAAACACTCTTGCGATTAACCCAGCCAGCAATGTATTATTCTCGGGTTATGACGACGGCAAAATGGAGTTCTACGACTACATTAGTGGTTCATTACTTCAAACTGACCATAGCTCACCCGTTGCTGGTTCTCAGCAGTCGCCAATATACGCTTCCACATTCGATATGCTGGGATTGCGGTTGATAACCTGTGAAGGTGACAAAAGCATCAAGATTTGGGGAGAAAACAATGAAAATCCAGCTTGAAGGAGGGTCTAACAAACCATGTAACAATATGTAAATATATATGCATCACTTGACATTAATATAATGTTCGTATTAGATTATACATTAATACAGATACTATACAGCTAGAATACAAAATGACATAAATCATGACAAAGAAACCATCAAATTACCACCCAAAACGTAACTCATTCGCAGTGAAAAGAGGAGGAGTCCAACTGAGTTTACGTGGATCCAACTCATGCTTTTTCTTTTCTTTCACTTTCTTCATTTGTTTATCATACATGACCATTATCTGATCTGTGATGACGATAATGTGTTGACCCTTGTAATATCTAAGGATCTGCAATGTGGTCAAAGTATGAAGAATATCTATGGTGGTCATACATGTGATTGAGGATATTTCCTCGATGGTGATTTCACTGGAGTCCGCTGGTTTCGAAGCAGCAGTAGGTGGAGTCGAACCGTTGTCGTCTTCCTCCTCTATTTCAGGGTTGTTCTTCTTAAACAAAACAGGATTGCTTCTTTCAACCAAGAGTTTGACGAGGGTATCTGTCCAGTAAGCTCTATACGATAACAAACCCAAATCAGAAAGTGGTTTTTCTGGTGATCCTACCTTGTGTTCTACATGAGTTAACATGTAAGAGAATTGAATGAGTAATTTACCAAAACCTTTCTTCTGGTAACATGGCAAAGTTAAGATACATGCGACATTATAACCATCACCACTTTCCTTTTCCTTTGAGAAGAAACCGACAACATGATGACCTTGGTCCGATTTGATCGTCATGACGTAAAACAAAAATGGGTCCACGTCATAGTACAACGTTTTGTGATCAAGGAAAAGTTTACACAACAAACAAAGGTTACGACACCACGTTCTCTGTTTTCTTCCATCGATTTCCCAGAAACTTACTTTGCTGTCACGATAGATCTCATTTCCTGGAGGGTGTTTCATGGAACACTTCGATCTGAAGCGTTCGAATTGCTTTTTGGATCCGAAATAAGATAATGTGAAGTCACAAATATAAATTTCGTCCTCTTCCGTTAACTCTATTGGATATGGCGAGAAGTACCATGGTTCTATGATGTGCTCTCCAAGTATAACGTATGACAAATTACGCACTCTCGCCACCTCCAGATGGTTTTGGGTCATCGAACCACTAGTTCTAAGTTTCTTGATCTCATCTTCTCTATTTACTTCTTCTCCTGGACGCTTCAAACCTTGGACATTCAAATTATCAAGATCCATTTCGTCATCTTGCATGGGAGTATCGATATTTTCGCTATCATCAGGTTGTGGGGTTCCGGTCACAGACTTCTGCAGCAGTTGCAGTTTGCTCATTTTCGAACTCTTTGGCTTTGCCGAAGAAGTCTTTTTCTTCAGCTTGCTGTCTTTCTTTTCATCTTTCTTGTCTGCCTTTACCTCTGGTAGTATCATGGGCCTTCTATAATCTATTCTGTCGCCGCTGATCCATTCATCCAAACGCTTGTTGAATTCCTGGTAATGCACGTAAAAGACCTTTTTGCCCTTTTTCAAATGCTGCTGGAGGATTTCCGCCAAACGGTATTCACCATCTTTGGAAACATAGACTTTACAACCAGTAATGATCTCGTCTTCTATGAACTGATCCTCATCCGAGCGCTCTTCCTTGACGGGCTTAATGGCGATGGGCGTGGAAGGATCGGGACTGCGTGAATCCGCATTTTCCTCGCCAGCCGACATGATCGATAGAGACGGATTGACTTCTATTGCTCTACTGTGAAGACTGTGGAGAAGAAAGTGTTATACGTGTTTATCGCTATCTTCCAAAATTTTCTGTGCCAGTTTTTCGAGGAACTCACGTGATGTAATTGTCATCTGACTTAAAGGCAGCAGAATGAGCAATCGTTCTTTTGTTAGTGGGCTCTGAGAGTGCGTTCTACAGTTGTCTTGTTAGAGGATGTGTAAGAGGAAGAAGGGTTTTGCAATACGGAAAGGAGTTAGCTTTATAGGGTCAATTAAATTTGAGAGATACATAGAGATTATGGGTAATTGACTTATTTAGTTTACAGGTGGCAGGCAGTTCATATTTCGGTGGAATGAATGGAGTCTTAGACTAATTTCCCCATATTAAATCTCTCTATGGGTGTACCTGCATAAATATGCCCTCATCTCTACTATAGATCAAGTACCGTCTCCTTACCACAGAGCAATGATCTGTAGTAGTACCTAAAGTATGCTCTTAGCGACCCATTAAGACAGTTCTGACCACTTGAAAACTCAAAAAAACAACCCACCAGAAGAATGAGGTGCCTTCTCATACACATGCTTCATCTTCACCCACCAAAGCGGAATTTCATGGCTTTGGGTGCAATTCCGTAAGTAGGAGCACAAGGATGTGCCTGGAACTGCCACAAATCCCACGCACCTATGATGAGGAGCAATGTCTTCGTATAATACAATTTGCTGCTCATTTTATTGAAAGTCCGTATTTAAGGCTCAAAAGTCCGACACTAGCCTCCGAACGGGGTAGCCTCCTTGTTGCCTGCGGCCGCCTAATTTTTCATCCGTACCGCATTTAGGCAGACCCAAGAAACCCTCGCTATTTTCGCTGAAGTCTGATCAGCCACGGAGAACCATGAAATAATGGCAATGCCATACTTAGTTGCTGTGCTGGCAAGTAGCTTGAAGTGAAATTTCATATCCTGTGCCGTCACAGTGAATATAGCAACTGTCACTGGCATGCCATGCGTCGTTTCCACCAATTAAACCTCCTCAACTGGGGTTCAATCTAGCCCGTTCCCGGCACGTGAGCACGGGGAATCCTCCCTATTATTTGCAATTCTATTGTGGAGCGATTTCTCCTGGACCTAGCTCTGGGCGGCGGTCCATTATATAGAGGGTGGACAGGATGAATATTTCCCCATCGGTTGGCCATTCCAGCGTAATTTTTACTAATTTTACCGCTTCACCGCCTTCAATTATTCTACTCTCGTCTCCGACTAATTTGCCATCACTTTTTGCTGTTTTCTTTCATTAGCCCTTCCTTTGACTCTTGTGTTCTCTCCATCCCACGGTCATACAACCCCACCGCCAGCTCTCACTAATTTCGTCATCTCCACTGCGAAATCGCATTCTTCCCCGTACTACGAAGAAAAAAGAGTGTCTGAATTTTGCAGACCCCAGAATCTGATTGAAAGAACAAGCAATGCCTGAATTACGTCGCTCTGCCAGAGTAGCCTCGAAGCCAGCTGTGGTTGTTGATACTCCAGAGGTCTCTGAGCCTCAAAAGAAGAAGACCAAGACAGTTTCTTCACCAAAAGTCGCCACCAATGGCTCAAACGAGTTGGAAGTAGGAGATAAGATCCCCGATATCACTCTTTTCGATGAAGAAGACAACGAAGTCAGCTTGAAAGACGCAGCCCAAAAGACAAAGTATTTGATTATTTTCGCTTATCCAAAGGCTTCAACCCCCGGCTGTACAAGACAAGTCTGTGGATTCCAGAAGAACTTTGAATTCCTCCAGAAATCAGATGCCACAGTCTTTGGATTAAGTGCTGATCAACCTAAATCTCAGAAAAACTTCGTTGTCAAACAACACTTGAAGTACTCTTTGTTATCCGATCCTTCCAAGGAACTCATTGGTATCTTGGGTGCAAGGAAACTGCCATCCGGAATCAAGAGATCCCACTGGATTTTCGTAGATGGTGTATTGAAGGTCAAGAAGATCCAGATTTCACCAGAAAACTCCTTCAATGGAGCTAAAATTGATATTGAAAAGTTCATTGCCGAGAGCGGCACTAAAAATGAAGATGCTAAGGAAGAGCCTAAGGAAGAGGATGTGAAGGAAGAAGAGCCAGCTAAGGAAGGGGAGGCTAAATCCGAGGAGAAGGAAGAGGTTAAAATTGAAGAGTCCCTTAAGGTAAATGCTGCACCAGCATCCAATGGAACTGAAGCTTAAAAGAGTTTGAAGTCTTCTATCCTTCCTACTCGCAGTTATAATCATCTATAGTACTTTGTTCTCTTTTGTACTTTGTATGAAACAATTTGAGAGGTTCCCATTCCGTCTTCGTTGTAGACAGGGACAGGCAATAGTTGTTTTAATGCAATTGTATACTCCTTAAAATAGTACATTTTTACCCCAGACTATATAATTCTTCGATGATCCTATTCTATTTTGCACACTGAACTATGTATTTACATCTGTAAATTTCCTACCGGCGAAGGAAGAGAATTGATTGCAAGAGGATAGTCAAGAAAAGAGACACCTTACTGGCCCACCACCAATGCTGTACTGTGAAGGAGCAATAAGTGAACTCGAAGTCCCAAGCCTCTGCAGGGTAATTATAATGGCCAGTAAGTATACCCGTTTGACCATCAAAGTCTCCCATCATAGACCTGACCACGATTTCTCTGATTGGTTCTCTCTCTTTATTGTTCTTTTCCTTGGAAGCCACCCATTCGTGTCCTTCGTAGTTGTACCAGTCATCACAGCCTTCATGGTCGTGACCGGTCAAGATAAGGCCCGACTTATCATGGTTAGGGAAAATAATATCCAACACCTTCTGCGAGATATCGTAAGATAAATGGTTTTGGGAACGCAATTTTCCGTTCTTGTACGGTTCTTGTTTGTTATCAATATAGTAGATATGTTCTGGACCATCTCTACATAATCCCTCTTTCTTGTAGAATGGAATGTGGGTTAATAAGATGGTGGATCCTTTGAAATTGGGGTTTTCACGTTCTTTAAGATTCTCCAAGAAACTCCAAGTGAAGTTCACAAATTCCTCTTGTAAAGCAGGGCCTTCTAATGTCATTGAATCCAATACAACAATCCTCCATTCCTCGGGTGTTCCCTTGTTGTAGTTGATGACATAGTTATTCTGGCCAAAGAGTAAGTGGAATCTTGCCATATGCTGCCATGTTGCATCACCACTGTAGCCTATATCATGGTTTCCAGTCAAGTTAATAAAGAGTGGGTTCTCAAAATTAGGGTATTTCTCTGTCTCATTGAACCAGTCATAAACATCATTGTACACTCTAGATTGGAATCTCTCGAGTGGATCCAAAGCATTCTCATCTTCTAACCACTTCTGCCAGTTGTAGTTTTCGTGTTTCTCGAAAGTTTCTACCACATTACGCTTATACTCTAATGGTCTTGGAAACAATCTGTCTGCGAAACGGTTGGTTCTGTTATAGAACTCCGAATCCAAGATCCATTGCGATGAGAACAAGTCTCCCATCACTGCCACATGACTAGGTCTCAAGCGCAGCTTCATGGTACGATAAATGTGACCCAAATAGTAGTCGTTTCCGTAGTTATCTATTCTCTTGATGTACTTTGTCAGAGGCCAGTTTCCATTGATCTGGGGATCTCCGAAAGCAAGCAAATTGATATCCTTGACGGATCCACCAGCATCCCGAGGTGATTTGGTGCTTCTCGATGATTCGTCGATGTACTGAGGGAATGTCAACAAGATCTTCTCGCTCACGTATTCTGGCAAGTAATTGATGTACTCATTGGTACTTTTCAATCTCACGTGTTCGTTGCTATCGAATTCGTGCCAATTGCATTGATCTGACTTGTTCAATAAGTCGGGGTAAAGGTAGATGAATGCGTTAAGAGCTAGGGCAATAAATGTAACCAAACGCGTGAACCACACAACAATTGCAGGGTTGGATCTACCGGAGGCCATGATGTAGTAGCCGTAGTTTGGAGATCTTTGAGCACAAATTCACCGGAATTGATCACCTTTAACTTAAAGAACAATTATCACATCACCAGTTTTATTACAAGAGATTGATTTTCCAGTACTTAATAGTTACATCTGTGCCGCAGTAGTGTATGATAGTGTAACGTGACTGTGGTATTGTAGTAGTATATAGTTGTAGTGGCAGTTAAGGGAGATAAAAAGTCTATGGACTTCGGTAGAAGTGGTTGTATTGCTGAATTGGTTAGCTATATTGGCTAGGGTCACTATGGAGATTCAGTTCGAAGAAATTTGGAGGTTTTGGATTTGTTGGGGTGGTAAGTGAGAGTCGAAGAGAGCTGGTCTATTAATAGAGTGTAGGATGACCAAGGAGTCCGTAGTAGTTTCATGAAGTAATAGTTCGGAAGCCAACAGACAAGAGCAGCCGAGGGGATTGCAATGAGATAGTACTAATGCGGTCCTCTGTGTTGTTCCTGATACTCGACACTTTCATACATCTACGGATATCTACTCATTTTACTCTACTGAACTTGTTCAGTTTCGCATCCTTTAATTCGCAGTCAAATGGAAAACGGCCTTGCAACCTGAATCAAGAGATTGAAGGATATGGTACCTGATTTACTACAGATCGATTTCTACACCACGAGCTAATCAAATAACGTAACAGAAGTATTTATTGTGAATAAATAATGTACTATGTATGAAATGACATGGATATGAAGTAAAAGCGTATGACTATGAAGCAAAGAAGGGTGTTCTTTAGTAATCCTGTTTTTGGCGTGCATCTATAACTGTATGATATCGAGATAGTGGTTCTAAGTCATGACGAATCTAGAAGGGCATTTGAATAAAGACCATCCCGAAGTCAATAAAAAACTTCCAAAACAATTCACCATTCTAAATTAATCGGTAGTAGCATTATTAAGGTATTGGGTTCTATTGTTCTGATCCGAATGTCTATCAATTACCACTACTAGGTCGTCCACTGCACATCTCAATTTTCTGATGGGACTGCCCAATCCTCATCAACAATTACTTGATCTACAATACGAAGTACTGAGATCTTAGATCTTAAGCACGGAATGTGGTTCTGGCTTTGGAATTAAGTCAGCTGGCAACTTCTTCTTCAACTGTGCCAACTTATCGTAGTCACCAGACAAGATTCTGGCCACGACCAAGTCGTCTCTATCTTGGATTTCTCTCTTGGATTTTCCTTCGTTGCTCAAGAACTCCTTAGCCTTGTCTGTGTCACCGTGGAAGTAGTCTTCCATGGCTCTCAATCTTAATTCCTTCTCAGCCCAGTCTGGACCATCGTTTTCTCTTCTCTTCATCTGAGCAGTGTACTTGGAGTATGCTACATATGCAAAGATTGGTAACACCAAGTAGAAGTATGGGAATTCCCAACCCTCAGCCTTCTCGGTTTCACGGATGATTTTCCATTTCAACTCACCGGTGGTCTCGTCCTTGTATGGGATCTTGTCAATGATCTTACCAGCGTCCTTTGTGACGAACTGGAAGTTTCTTAAGTCTTGGGAGTTGTCTTTGAACAAGTCCAACTGGTCCTTTGGAATGCCTGGTAATATGAAGTTCCACTCAGAGTGGTTTCTCTGGTAGTACAAGTTCTGCAACTCGGCGATGGTCTTGAATTCGGTATCCGAAGGGACTCTTGGGGTTCCGTCAGGGTTTGTGTAGATCTTGGTGACTGAAGGTAACGAGTCCAACTTGGAACGGATGTCTTGTTCGACTTGGACGTTGAACTTTCCGACCTTGTGCTTGAGCAATCCGCTCAAAGGGAATTTAAACGTGAACTTCATTGTCAATTGTGGCTAGATCTGTGGTCCGGGTGATAACGCTGTAATGTGTAGGCTCCACGTCTTTTCAACACCTATTTGTATCTTCACTGGTCTTATTTGACGTAACCTGTTTTCAGATTAATTCTATTGGATGGCCGAAAAAAATTCGCAGTTGCAGGACTGAAAGAGTGTGCATGGGGGATATTTGGATCCGTGCTGCAGTAATGCAGAGTTAGGGAATGTTTGGGTGAGAGTAGATCCATACAGCAGTAAGGAGCGCGATATAGTCACACACAATGAGAGTAGTGAGTGTAGTGTGTGAGAGTGTGTGAGAGGGTCAACTCAGTGAGCTACAATATGGCTACTGAAGAGTGAAAGGAATCACCATGGAGTAAATAACATAGTGGTGTGTTTAGGTTTTCTATGTACCTTGATATTGTGAAAAACTGTTCAGATAAGGAATTATTAGTGTTGATGGCTCTTGATAATTTTCCCTACTGACCCTTCATCTGTAGCACGCTAAAATCATGTTCCCTCACACATTTGCACCCATTACCATACTACACTTTAGCTCCTATTCATAATTCTATGATTGTTTATTCGTTAGCTGTCATTAGATATAATACACATTTGGTACAATTTCTAGTCTTCTACTTCTTCGTCGAGTTGAACCCAGAGAAGCCCATCATCGCAGCCATACCATCTTCTTCCTCTCCTACAACTATCTTATCTACTGCTTTGGCCCTTGCCTTTGAGTTATGTCTTTCCTTCCTCTTTGCTAGCTTCTTCTCTTCAAATTGTTGTCTCCTGCGTACCCTCTCCTTGAAAGAAGTGTCGGATCCACTCTTCTCCTGGTTTCTTTCTCGAATCTTCTTTTGCACTAATCCTTCGATAGTAGCTACAACTTCCTCTAACGTAGCACGTCGTATGCCTCCTTCCAATTCCTCGGTCTCTTCCTCTGACTCCTGCTCTTCCAGGGGACTCGAAATTCGCTTCTTCCTCAATTGGCGACTCAATTCATTGGCTTTGGCTACGTGTTGTGGCGAATTGATATGGTCCACAAGAGACAAGTTGTCTCTAAAAGATAAATTACAGATGGGACAGAAGAATCCGAACCGCTTGTTACTGCCGAATGAAGATGTCGAAGCAGATGGGTTGATGAGGTTATAGGTCTTCACAGCATTCAACAGCTCTTTGAGTAACTTTTCACGATGGTTAAGATACGATGCAGACGAACTGCTATCCTTAATCACAGTCGATGAGCTCAAACTCGATTTCTTGGAGCCATCATCTCGTTTCGTCTTGGATTTTGCTTCCTGGGCATATGCCTCGACGTTCCAGTACCTACGACCATACTGGTCTACAGATATCTTCTCGTCATCGCCCATTGTCTTTATTCAGATGCTATCCTCCAGAAGAACAATATTATCAATATACATAATCTTCAACTGTATGGTCACCCCACTGAATTTTTGGACGCGAAATATTTCATTACATTTGGATTTCACAGCAATTGATTATTTTTATGTAACTGCTTTCTTTATGTGTTTTTGACAGGCAAACAATTATATATTCGTTGGTTTCGCGATTTCCGTGTTTATCAATTGTAGATAGTTCTTTATATTCTCACTTGGTAGTTAATTGTGTGACCTGGTGATACTCAGAGAGTCGTTTTTGATATTTTGCTCATATTCTCTATTAGTATTAGGCGCATTGCCAGTTTACTAGGAAATTTATTCATCTACAAGGGCCATTGGTGATAACAACTTGTTGTACGTTCTTCCCATGTCGAGAGATATCTTATCCCACTTTAAACAAAAGCTGGTTAATTCCAGCAAAGTCACCAAACCCTCGGCAGACAGTTCTAATTTAGCAATGAAGGTAGCTCAGAATATCGCTACAAAACCGTTGCAAGAGAACAATGTCACTAAGGTTGTCCAAAATGTGACACCATCACTATCCACAGCGAAAGTAAGCTTCCCACAGAGATGGCAAATCGTTGGCTCCCATATCATAAAGAATGTTCCTAAAGACACTCAATTCATTAGTACACTAAACTCAGAAGCAGATAGCGAAGACGGAGATAAAAACAACAAATTGGTTAAGGTAGCAGCTTTTGATCTTGATGGAACACTCATAAGTACGAAATCTGGACTGACTTTCTCCAGGTCCCTGAATGACTGGAAGTTCTGGCATGACAGCGATAAAACAGAATCTGATTCAGCAGTAGTTCGCAAGCTCAATGACTTAGTTGCAAAAAAGTATCTTATCGTAATTTTCACTAACCAGGGAGCAGTGGTTGCAAATCCGGGTATGAAGTCATATGTAAATTTTACCAATAAGTTGAACAACATCGTGAGCAAGATAAAAGAAGGTATTGAGTACAAAAAAATTGAGATTCTCGTGTTCGCTTCTCCAAAGAAATCAGCTAAGAATTCCCTGAAAGTTAGCACCGATGAACAATTCAAGCATGCCAGGAAACCAGGTACTGGGATGTGGGACGAGATGACTAAGTTCCTCCGAGAAAAGGAAGGTTATGAAGTTGATATCGAGAAAAGCATTTATGTTGGAGACGCTGCTGGAAGGGATGGGGACTTCCTGGATAGCGATTTGATGTTTGCGAAGAATGTGAAATGTCAGTTTAAGACCCCTGAGGAGTTCTTCCGTATTGAATAGATTAACCATTTCAATTGGGTACATATCAATTGGGTATCAATTGGGAACTTAAATGTGAGAGTCATTAGTGTATTACTACAGCCAGCTTCATTGAGTAGTATAAGGAATATACATTCGATTGAACGGTAACTATATTTACAGGTCATATATGGTAGCTTTGTACATATGCATAGGTTTAAATTTCTTCATGGGAGTGAATAGATGTCGCTTAGATGTCCTTTAAGATGATCTCTAAGAGTTTGGAATCAAGCTCATCGTGCTTTTTATCGATTGTCACGGTTCTGCCGACTGTCTCGAAGTAACCCTTGACATTGTTAATAGCTCTGGCAGCTTCTGGACTTTTAGCCTTAGGAAGTTCGTTTAAAATGTCATAGTCCAATACCAAACACTTCTGAATATCGGAAACATCATTCTCGAATTTAATGGCTTCATCGGTCGATTGAGGGTAGTTCTTGATGATAAAGTTTGTGTCGAAAGCTCCGTTACGAGTATTCATAAAGAATTCAATTTCCTCCTTAACCAAGGCAGTAATTAATCCCTTAGGATATGGTCTTCCTGTTTGTTCGATATCTTGCAAGAGATAGCAGTACTTCTTTCCGTCATCATGTTTCTCTCTTTCTATCAATTCTACAGGGTCAATGATCTTAATTTGCTTGGAGTCATCACGCTTCTTCAATCTTTCGGCAATCTTTTCCACACTGGCATCCAGATGGACGTAAGGGATGACGTAGAACTTGTAGTGTTCGTTCTTGTCGTGGTTGATCAACTTGTATCTTCTTTTCAACCCGGTGATTTGCTCGTACTCTTGGAACTCACGTTCACTGTCAAACGATGTTTTTGGCTTCTTTTTCTCAACGACATTGCCTACATAGTACAACAACACGGTGGAGAAACCGAAGACGTACAAAAGGTAACGAATTCTAGGTTGGTTCTGACGACGGCGGGAGGAAGCGTAGTTTCTCGATGCTAGCAAGACTGAGGGCTTTGGTTCAGCAAAGACCGTGGACGCCGTCTTCTTGGAGAGCAAGACTCTCAGATTGAAGTTTCTCTGGATGAACCCACGACTAAACATGGTACTCTGATATATATACACTGGCGAAAGCTGTGAATTGGAACTTTTATTGGAAAGAACTGGTGTTATATCGAACACTGTTTTGCGCTGTTTCTTCGCAGCAACCTCAACTGTCACTAAAATTCTTACAGCACGAGAGCGCCGAGAGAACTCACAGTAGTACGAGAATTGAGAGAATTGAGAGAATTGAGAGAGTTAATGTGCGAAGTTCTGGCACGCGAATCGGACGATTTACTGAGGAAGAGTGAGACTGTGAGTGAGACACACAGAAGTACAGTACAATGCAGTAATAGCGAAACATGAGAAAAGCGAGACAGTGTGTGCTAGAGTGAGACAGTACAACAATTGGGAAAAGGAAGACCACGAGGAAGACAAATGAGAAACAAGACTAAGATGAAGACTGACAAAAGTGAGAGTAGACATCCAATTGAAAGACTTAAATGCACTTAACAGTACTCAACGGAACCTCATGAGAAGCACTAATGAAATTCCTCAGTAATCACTCACTGACACCAACCAAGTAGCAGTGAAATAAATTGAGACCACACTATAGAGTTGAGACAGTGAAAAATGGGATCGATGTAAGTCATGTGACCAGTACATCACATGACTTCACGGTTCGTATGAAAAGAATTTTTCAAGCTCTGGAGATCGTTAACTATAGAGAAAGTACAACTCGGTGAATATAGAAGTGGATAGTTAGTGTTAGCTTACAGTAAAGTGGGAAGAAAACCATTTGCTCTTGTCACTAGAAATCACCTGTTTCAGAATATAAAATTGCATTTCCGTCATCATGTCCTTGGTTCATTTGGCCAACCTTTGTGCCCACCTTAAGAACTGTACCAACGTCAATATCGCCAGCACTTCGGTGCCGTTCACAAGATTGCATCTCCAAGTCGCCGTAGGGTTATATAAGGAAGGCTTCATTTCGTCGCTCCAGAAAGGCTCTACCGAGGGCCCAGATTTGAAATCTGTAGATGTCACTCCAGATAACATATCCACCAGAAGGTTGTGGCTCGGATTGAAGTACCGTAATAACCAACCAGTCATCAGAGATATATCATTGATCTCCAAGCCAGGAAGAAAGGTTAACTTGACCAATGAAGAAGTCAAGGCCTTGGCCTCCGGTTTGGCTGTCAGATTCATCAAGCCTTTGCAACCAGCTGAGTGTATTTTCATTAAAAGTAAAGAGGAAGTATTTGAGGTCCAGGAAGCTGCTAAGAGAAACTTGGAAGGATTGGCATTGTACAGAGTGAAGTAAGCTTCCTAGAGAAATAGCGGATAAAATCAATCTGAACATAGATAGTTTCGAGAAGTAAAAGGGAAAGAACTGATTCGTAATTAAGTACGCTGATGCCCTAGAAACATAGAACAACTTATCAGGAACTATTCATTTAATGGTACTGGCATTCCATTCCAAAATCGTCGCTGTTCCACATTTTGTAAATAGTCTTAGTTCGAAGTAGTGACAGAAATGGGTAGCCGGTTTAATGTATATTAATTAAATTTGAGAATATAGTTGATGTAGAACTCGATGAATGAGTAGTATTTGCGTTCAACCCTTTCAATATCTCTTCATCCATAAACAAATATATGCTATCTAGTATGAAAGTATGATTTAGCTTTCAAAGCCGTCTTTGCTTCAGTATTGGTTGAATACTTTTGTTAAATACCTTGTTACTATTTGGTAGTAATGTATGTAGCATTTCAACTTGTAGTTTATACCACTCACTGGATGGACATATAATATGATCTAAAGAGCAACCCTTTGCGAGCGCTCATTACTCTTCCAGGAAGTCATGTCTACTTGCCAACCCTTCCATACCATCAACTTCTCTCTAAAGTCATCTGTTTGGTTGAACTTGCTGAAGTTCTGCTGTGATATTGATGCATAGTCATTTTTGGTGAATACTGGCTTGGCCGGGGTAGCTACTCTCGCTTGTTGTTGTAGAATAGTAGGAGATGATATAGGTGTCGATGGTGATACCTTCAAGTTCTGTATTTGTTTTTGTAAATCGTTGACTCGGTCGTTCAAGTCCATCTTAGAGAGTTTTAAATCAGTGTTTTCGTCACGTAACTTCTTAATTGTGTTCTTCTGTTGTTCAATGGTAGCTTTCAATTCTTCGATTTCTGCAGAGAGATTCGTAGCACCAGAGGTGGTCTTGGTACTACCGGTATCTATATCGGTTTTTGATTCTTCAGTCAATTGTTCACTATCCACCTTCGTTTCAGTTTCTTTGGTCACTTCTTGTTCTTTTGGTACTTTAGATTCTTCTGGAGTGGCTATTTCAGTGACACTTGTTTCTTCCGTTTTGAATTCTTCTGGTTTGGTTTCTTCTGATTTAGCATCTTCCTTGGATGGTTCCACGGCACTGGCCAATTCATTCACGGCAGATTCTTCGCCCTCGATAGCTGGGGTTTGCTCTCTACTTTCTGGCTCCTCTGTGTTGTTGGTTTCAGTGTCATTGGCTTCGTCCGTCGTGGACTTCTTCTTCTTGGTCTTCTTGGCCTTCTTCTTCTTCTTCAACTCCTCAAAGCGCTTCTTGGCTGCTTCTATTCTCTGTTCCTTGGTCAATTCGTTGTCTGAAGTGACATCTGGCTCGGTCTCTGATTGTATCTCTTCTTTGTCCGACATCCTAGCGATTCTTCTCGTCGTATTGCTGTGGATGTAAAGAAGACAATCGTGTGTTGTAAGCGTCGTGGAATCATTAAAGTAATTGGATCTTGTGATTGTGTCACGTGATTGAGTCGTAGACCAAGCAAAAATATGTATTACATAATTGCTTATCAAGACAAGAAAGGTCTATTTTAGTGTCTCGCTTATTGTAACTCTTCTATTAGAAACGGGGTACCAGACACGAGATCAGACCCTTTAGCACCAAGAGAAGAGAGATCAGGCTAACCTTCTGGTAAGGAGACTAGGCCATCTGTAGAGAGCAGAAGTAAGAGTAAAACATAAATGTAAAATGCATTGGAGTGAGTAGGGCAGTAGCTACTTTCCAATTGTCATAAGCATAAAATGTAATATACAATAAGAACACTATTAATATAACTCTAATAATCACATATATGGTTAACCCCTCTCGTGATGGTTGTCTCATAATGTAAGCATTGCGCGGATACTTGCACCCGCAGCGTATAGCTGCACTCAATTTTTCACTCACTTCCTCATTAGTCATTGCTATATAAGTTCGGAACTCGCCATGCAAAACCAGAAATTGGCGGTGCTTCCATCTTTTGCACCCAATAATATTGGCACCCACGCAGTACGCTAGCGGTGGTACTTCGTAAACCTTGTGCGCCGTGAGTCTGGTAACATCGTTGTGATGACTAATAGTAGTACTTCGTATGACAACCACGGGTCTCTTTCATGGGAACATGGCGATGGCATGGAACTAACAGAGATAAAAGCTGTGAATGCGGGAGGAGAAGGAAATCTGCAAAACGTTGAGTTCGAAATCGGAAGTAGAGGAAGTGGAAGAAGTGGTAGCTTTGCCGTTCAAGCGTTAGATCCAGTGGTCTCTAATCCAGAGAAGCAGGATGTTGACGAATCCACTGCCTTGATGTACAAATCCGAAGCAAATCCTGACGGGTTTCCCGATGGTGGATGGAGAGCAAATTTGGTGTTGTTTGGATCGTTCATGGGGCTAATAGCTGATTTTGGTATTGCAAATTCCTTGGGTGCTATCGAAGCTTATGTTTCCACCCATCAATTGAAGGATGTCAAGCAGACGAATGTTTCATGGGTATTCTCCTTACATCTTGGTGTTATGTACTTTGGAGGAGTTTTCTTCGGAGAGCTTTTCGACAGGTTTGGAGCCAAGAAACCACTCATCGCTGGTACAATAATCATGGTAGTAGGATTGTTTCTTACGGCCGAAAGTCGTCGTTTGGAACACTTTATTCTATCATTTGGTATCTTGACTGCCATTGGAACTTCGCTTGCCATGTCACCGTTGATCGGAGCCATAAGCCACTGGTTCCTAAGAAAGAGAGGTACGGCATGTTCAATTGCTACAATAGGGGGTCTCGTTGGTGCATCTGTATTTGCAGTTATGTTGCAAAAATTGTATGTAGAGGTGGGTTTCAAATGGGCCATTAGAACGATGGCTTTTCTATGCTTATTTTGCATGACTGTGTCGATCGTTTTTGTAAAGGAAAGATCTTCCAAAACATCAAACACAGATGAGGAAGCTATTACATATGAACAAGGTCACAAACCAAAATCATCCCCAGGAAGTTACCTCAAGCTGTGTTCTACCTTTCTTCGTCAAGCATTGGACTTTTCAATATTGAAAGAACAAAGATTCGTGCTACTAACTTTAGCCGTTTTCTTGTCCGAAATTGTTTCCATGACGACGTTGACATATTTGTCTTCCTATGCCCTCAACTATGGCATAGCGCAGAAAAATGCATTTCTCCTTATCACCATTGTGAATGTTTGTGGTGTTCCATCAAGGTTGGTAACGGGAATCTTGGCTGATAAATATGGTAGGTTCAACGTGATGATTGGGTCTGCGGTCTGCACTATGATTGTCATATTTGCAATTTGGCTCCCAGCGAAAGGTAACATTCAAGTGTTGTATGCATTCGCTGTATTCTTTGGTATGTCCACCTCTGCGGTGATATCTTTAATCCCAGCTTGTACTGGTCAGATATGTTCGGCAGAGAACTTCGGCAAAGTGTATGGTACGATGTACTTCTTCTTGGGTTTCTTGACTATATTGGGAATGTTCTTCTCTTCGCTAGTGATTAACCACGGTACCAGGATCGATTATCGCAATTTTGTATTGTTTGAGGGGGCATTAGCATTTACTAATATTATTGTCTGGGTATGGGCTCGCTATTCATCTGTTGGATGGAAACTTTGCAAGTTCTAAGTGGTATTTATGTTCGTTTGATTTACTTGTATATTAAGGAAGGGCCGTTAATAAAAGAACTTTTCATGTAAGATGAGACATTATGATGTATACGGTGACTACCGATTAAATAATACAGGACTTATGCGATAACCAAGCTCAAACAAAGAGCTGCAAAACCGCCAATCATCAATGATTTGTCGATCTTGGTGTGTCCAACATCATTTGAAGATGTGGTGGTGGTGTTTGAAGTAGAATTCTGTGATGAAGAAGGCTTTGTCTCCGAGGTTTTCGTACTAGAAGTCACAGAAGTATCTTTTGAAGGTTCCGAGTGCTCTGAAGTCGACTTAGCTGACTCTGATAAATGTGTTTGAGTAACGGAAGAAGATGGACCGGACAGTATTACGCTACTCGTAATTAGTTTGGAGTTTACCACGTTCAAAAGTAAAGTCAAGTTAGCAGTGCTACTCTTGTCCGAGTCAAAAAGCGCACTATCGGTTAGAAGTGCTATCTCAGTTGTAGTTCCCTTGATTTGTACTGACCCAAATTCAAGCACATCGGTTATACTACTAGCTGACTCCGGAGCAGCGTCTGACTCCAGGGCAGCATCTGATTCGAGAGAGTCCTCTGAGTCAGGATCAGATTCCGAATCGGAATCAGACGAGCTAGAGCTGGAACTAGATCCAGAGCTCGAGCCATCAACAAGAATCTCAAGGCCGGTACCAACGTATACCTCGTAAGCATTCTCTCCACCACATGTGAACAAAGGATATCCTGAACAAGTACTATTGCAGGCAGATGCTGCGATTTGTCCCTCGGTTGGTATCTCACTTAGACAGAAGCATTGGTCCCCAAAAAGGGCTACGAAAGGGGTATCCTGACATTGGTCGCTACAAAGGTTGGGAGTTTGAAATACGTTCCTAGTGGGCAGCCCTACATCGCTGGGAAGCTCTGAGAAGCAGCCGACAGAATCAATGGCATGAGCTAGTCCGGCTATTGCGACGAGTATAAATGAATGTCTCATGGTGAACTTCTTTTCCGATTTCAAGGTTCTGCTAGCGTGTTGTATGGATGGTTGATTATAGCTTACAGTGCACTCGGTGGGGCAAAAATGAACGTAATGGAGCAAATGTTAGCCAGGACAATTTCACTTCGGAGCAACCTTCGTCTGAGATTCTGCCGTCAATTTCCGTTTCCAGGCCTTCCCCGTGTTGGCTGCGACTCACAAACAAATGAAATGGTTGGTCTTGGTCGCTGTACCGTTCCTTAATAATAAACGATAATGTGTCCAAAAATATGTCTAACCACCCATCAACGAGTGTCGTAATTGGCTGTCTAAAGTTTTTGTCATGTGCGGAAAGATCTAAAATGGTAATGTATGGTGCCTGTCATGTCAAAGATTTAGACCAGGTACGAATGAGACAATAAACATGACACGCGTGTGGCATGCTTGAGACATGTGAGCACTCTAAGGCACGACAGGCAATTTGCACTTATGCGATCGCACATTTCGCATCTCACAGCTCGCTAGATCCCACATACAAAGTCACCCACATTCGTCGTCACAACATCTTTCAAGATCCCACATTCGCAGCTCGGCGATCGCTGCCGGAGCCCGTTCTGCAACACACCGACGGTGCAACTGTTCCAGAGAAGACATCGTCCGCTTGGACAACACCAACTGGCAACAGCTGAAAACTCGGTCCCTCACCCAAAAATTATCTTCGATTGGCATAACCACTAAAGTTGCAATTGTCAAAGCCTAATTTAATCCCACCAGTAGCCTCCCCCCTTTTGCTCACAAATCCATAGAAATGGCTATATCACATCACGTGCCGTACACCCAAGCGGCCTCATTTCTCTAGTTCGTCAGCTAACGCCCGGAGTTACGATCCCTAGTCCTTCACTGTGCAGTGTGTGGTAATACCGTTGACAACCTTGGTGGTTGCAAAGCTAGGCGTGTGCAGGAAGCACTCATTGTGGAAAAACCTTTGCAATAAAATTGGATAGATAGTGAAGTCCTCCAGTGGTAAAGATAGCAAACGAAGGCCACTTTCACCGTTACACGTTTCGTTTGCTTTCCACCTCGTTGGTACAGTTATTATAAAAAGTTGCATCTGCTGAGCTCCACAAACCGTTGAACTCAAATCGGAAATCGTCAAGAAAATCCGTCTTCACAGAAAACTTGCAGCCCATACCGAAGCTTAGAGGAAATAAATCTGGCTAATAAGGGTAATCTTTTCCATTTCACATAATTTCGAGTATCAGAAGCCGTTCGTGCTCAAGCTGATAATTACATACCTGACCTTGCCCCCAAGTTCTATTTTCGTAACTTGCCAGCCTATTGTGCCCCATTGCATAGAGGAAAGAGAAGAGTACATTCTATCCCCTCGTTAATTTATCCAGATTCCATAACACTCTTTACGTTTACCGGATTCTGGTCTGCTATTGCATCTTACATTGAAACTTGCATTTGTCTGATTCACAAGACATTAAGCCTGGTTTTAATTCATAACCACGTCCGTTATTCTACTTTTCAGCATCTTCCTCCCACACGGAATTTGAAAAAAAGTATCGTGTTGGTTATTGCATTTCAATTTTCATTTTTGCATTACTCATTAACCTCAAGCCTATCAAACAAGGACTTTAACGCAGTTCCTCGTACTGTCAATTCATCAGTACCGCTCGTTAAAATTTTTAAATCGCTTCATTGTTAGTATTGCAGAAAAGCTTATTCTTGTTTCCAAGACGCTTCTTTCTGTGGTATATAAATTGTTGTTTGTCCCCTTCATTTTCAATCTTGGCTATTTGTAAATCATCAACAGCCACATAATAACCACTCACAATGATAAACCAGTTGTATTACGAAATCTTCAAAAGAGAAGATACATGTGAGGCCGAAAACGATTTCGACGGTCGTATGGGTGCCCGTATCTCTGCTGTCTTTGTCATCATGTTCACATCATTTTTGGGTACATTTTTCCCAGTCTTGGCTTCAAGGTACTCCTTTATCAGATTGCCGTCTTGGTGTTTTTTTATTGCCAAGTATTTTGGTTCAGGTGTCATTGTTGCTACCGCATTTATTCATCTCTTGCAGCCTGCAAACGAAAGTTTAAGTGACCCATGTCTTACTGGACCTATTACCGAGTACCCTTGGGCCTTTGGAATTTGTCTCATGACTCTCTTCGTTCTTTTTTTCTTCGAGTTGGTGGCTTACCATGTTATCGACCAGAAAGTGCAAGCTGCAAGTGGAACCAACGCTCAGTCTCACTCTCATTTTGGAGATGAAGCCCTCTACACCAAGAAAGAGGCTGACTCTGAAGATGACGATGAGTACAAGAAAGAAGACTTGCAGACTGTTGCTAAAATCGCTGACCCAGAAAACCCATACCCAAGCCACTTCTCACACGCAAACGAACATCAGGATCCTCAAGCCATTGGTACTCCAGTAGATGAGCCAGACAAGGAGCACTACTATGGACAATTGTTGAACGTATTTGTTCTTGAATTTGGTGTTATTTTCCACTCCGTCTTCATTGGTTTAGCCTTGGCTGTTTCCGGTGACGAGTTTGTCTCCCTTTACATTGTATTGGTCTTCCATCAGATGTTCGAAGGTTTAGGTTTGGGTACGAGAATTGCAACTACATACTGGCCTAAAGGTAAACGTTATACTCCATGGCTCTTGTGTCTTGCTTATACTTTAACTACTCCTATTGCCATCGCCATTGGTTTAGGTGTTAGAAACTCATACCCACCAGGATCCAGAACCTCGTTGCTTACCAACGGTATTTTCGACTCTATTTCTTCCGGTATTTTAATCTATACTGGTCTTGTTGAGTTGATGGCACACGAATTCTTGTACTCCAACGAATTTAAGGGTGAAGGTGGTTTCAAGAAGATGCTATCCGCATACTTCATCATGTGCTGGGGTACCGGTTTGATGGCCCTTTTGGGTAAGTGGGCTTAATCCTACAAGTGTATTTATATTTCAATACATCATTTTTACAGCCGTCATAGGAATAATGGTGTTTTATTTCTGTTCTCGACTCAGGAAGTGATTCTTTCTAAGTTTTGTCCCCTTATGTTATAGATTTTAAGTTAATAGTATAGTATTTTACTTCCGCTCTCTAATAATATTAATTAATGAAATAATTTGTATCAATGATCAATGAGAGTTATTATTTGGCATCTATCTATTCTTTGCCCATTGGTGCTTCTGTTTTTACTTTTGTAAACCATGGTAAATTATCTTATACAATGCAGTGCACCTTTGTGATTCTTTAAATAATTAATTTTCAATTAAACCTATAATTATAAATAAACCAACTTGATCAAAAGTGCTCATTAAAAGCGTACCATGACACTATAAACATGTATACACGGGGAAGTGGAACTAGATGAAGAATGAAATGACACCAAGGCCAATAGCACATGTTAATCCGAATATGCTTTCGAATGCGAATGATTGTGCGTTGTTGGAAGATCCAGATGACCCAGATGAACCAGATGAACCATCACTACCAGTGCTGGGGGTTGCCTTGGAGTTTTGAACAAAGCCACCGATGTAGCCAGATGGATTATAGTCGTTTGTTGTGGCTGGGGCATTGTCATCGCCACCGCCTTCGGTTGTTGCAGCTCCTGGAACTTCCACGACTTCCTTACTAGTAGAAGTCTCCTTGATTGTAGTGGTCTCGGTCAATTTAGAAGTTCCCTTACTCTTGACGATGGTAGAAGTCTTGTTCTTAGGCACATGAACTATTGGATCTTGCGCATTTTGAGGGTTAAACCCAGTTGCTTTACTGCTTCCCAACCATGTCTTTCTGTTGGTCAAACCCACATCTGATTGGTCCCAGCTCAGGTCGGAATCGAAATAGTAGGCATGAAGACTGTCCTCATTCTTGGATCCATCTAAATGGATGCCATCTGGCAAATCATATGTCTCAACCTTGACTTCCTTTAAGTAAGCGTAATAGTACGAGTATTTCTTAATATCCTCCGAATCCCAATCAATTTCACCACCGGCCCATTCGATAGTACCAAGACCATTACCAGCACCACCACCTGGCCATAAGGAGAACTGAATTCTCGATGGGGTCTGTGGGAAATCGTATCTCTTGGTGGTAGTGTTCCAAGTGTCATTTCTATTCAAAGTACGCACCGTTTTATCATCGATAGACCAGCTTATGTATTCCTCTGTCCAGTCTAATTCATAGGTATGGTAGTTTTCAAAAGTATCGCTGGTAGTCGAATTCTCTGCATTAGTATAGTTCAAAATACCTAAAGCGTAGAAATTGGACTGTGGAGCAGTCAAGTTATAACCTACGAATTCAAAATCAATTTCATCCTTAACATCGGAATATAAAATGAAAGCTGTGATAACACCTCTGTCGTGCGAAGTCTTGAAGGTAGCAGAAACTTTACCGTACCACAAGTACTTGGTTGACGAAACAACGGTACCGGAGGAGTTGGCAGGCATTTGCAACAAAAGAGCATCGTCGTGAATGTCAACCCAACCAGTGTAAACCCAGTCGGATTCTGAAGCGTTACCTAAATACTGGTTTTGGATCTCGATCTGAGAGAGGTTGTTGAACTGGATGTCAAGGTCTCCCATTCTAGGCATGGGCATACATGACGACAGGTTGAAGGAAAAACGAGTGTCACATCCACCGAGACAGTAAGCACCGGTACCACAGACACCATATTGGGAACAACATGGAGCCGATTCGGGACACAGGTGGTTATCGGTACCACACATGATGGAGTCAGAGTCGGAGTCATCAGCGACAACGAACGACAAGAGGAACAAAAGAGCGGGTACTATGGCCCAGAGAGAGTTTTGTCTCATTTTGGGTATTTATGGATATGCTGTGATGCGGCTCTTTTGTAGAACTCGTATGGAAGATTTAATGAAGACTTTCTTCTTTTAGCAGTGAGTACTATTTACACTGCCACTTGAAACTGTATGAGGAAAGACAGCTATGGAGCCGCTACGCGAATCTAGGGCCAGAAATCGGAGGTTTTGTTTCTGGTCGAGTCAGTGTGATGTCCGGAGACTTTTGCCTCGATGCTATCCACTGGAAGTCTATCTATGCAAAAACCGAATGAAGTGCTGGAAGCGAATCAAAGGGTCGTGATTGGTAAACAGTCTGAGCACAGCGTCTAAGGGCTTGAGTAGGTGGAATGACGCTTTGGGAATGGGCTCGCTGCGGGTGCTTTCTACAGCAACGAAAGGACTGAGTGGTGAGTTATTGGCGCCAGGCGGTGTCTTCAGTGGAGAAGAAGAAACAACTGAGAAATCAAAACGTTTCTGAAGTCAGTAATCTTACAGCCAACAGAAGAAAATTTCTACGATCCAGCCACGACACAGGCTTAGAAGTATTATGGTGTATATTTTCTCAGTTGTGAGACGACAAATTAATTATAGTAACTTTTTATGGATATTTCCCGATTCAGCGGTGCACAAATAGAGAGGGCAGCGGGTAAGGAAGCTAAGGAGGATCGTCGAAGAAAGGGTACATCGGTGATTTAGTATTGGAGAGCAGGTTATCACTTTGTATGTGTTGCGAGACGTCTAAGTAGAAGAGATGCAGATATGAGAAATACGATGTAGGAGATGAAATATAATTTAGACTATGTGATAGATATAACAGTATAATACACGACAATGCACTATAATGCACTTGACAGTTCACATATTATTGGAGAAATTACCTACCTACATACCTAGCCATACGTCTCATACGATGCACGCACATACCACACATACCACACATAACAAACATCTCACGGACAACCTAGCGACATCCCAACTCACAAATAGAAACAAACAAAATAATGCCGACCAGTCTTGAAATTTATTGACATTTCTCCCAAAAGGGAAAGTTAATGGACCGTGGAAATGCTGCAGGAGGGAACGCCAAAACTTGGGGCCAATGATTGCGAGCGATGGGACGGTGGTGAGGAAAAGGAGCAGGAAGGGATGGTTTGCTGCAAATGAACATTATATGCATGAACTGTCTTTGCAGTCACTTGAACATACTAGAGTTTACTAGTCTACAGTTGTCTACGGTCTTACTAGAAATTACAGTCTACAGTTGTCTACGGTCTTACTAGAAATTACAGTCTACAGTTGATTTTGCTTTATCTAGTCAACCGGAACAAACCAGCAATTACTAGTCTACGCTAAATTTATCGTCTATCTATACGTCAAATTGAACTTACTACAAATTACCAGTCTACACTTTATTTCTTCTGTCTATACGTCGACTTGAACTTCTAGCAATTACCAGTCTACAGTTGAATCATCCTTTATCTAGTCAACTTAAACTTACTAGCAATAGTCTACACTTAATTTATCCTTTATCTATACGTCAACTTGAGCATGCTAGCAATTATTAATCTACAGTTGTCTACACTTAATTTATCTTTTATCTATACGTCAACTTTCTATTTGCCGCCCACTGGCACTGGCTTCGGTCTAGTTATAGAGATATCCTAATTATTCGAAAAAAACTGGTACATATTTGGCAGGTACTTTGATGGTTGGTTATAAATCAAATCGTTGGGGTTGCCATTTGGGTTTGAGTTATTCGTCTGAGGCTGTGAGTTATATTGGTTGTTACCAGGTTGTTGTATACCGTATGGTTGAGAGGTGGCTTGTGCCCCTTGTGAGTATTGCTGTGGCTGAGGTGGTAATGGTGGCCCCAGAGGTTGATGTTCAAGTGTCTTTGGCGGAAGTGGTGGAGGACGTGAATATCCAGAAGGATTGGCCGGGGCCTGTGAGTATTGACTGAAGCTTCCCCTCGAAATCTGCGGTGCTGGTGGAGCCGGTTGCTGACGGTAAGGATCAGATATGTTAGGGGCACCACCAGAGAAGTACGATCCTCCTTGGCCGTAGGTGTTCGTAGGTGGTTGGTTATATAATGGAGTCGGTTCCTGGTTTTGATTAGAGTACTGCAATGGTTGATTCTGACTATATGGTCCAGTGTTTTGAACATTGCCATATGGGGTTGATGGCTGCAGGTCCTGGTGGAAAGATGTAGGCTGTTGCTCCTGATTTTGGTCGTAGGGTGCTTGGTTCTGATTGTAACCGCTCTGATTGTAACCTCCAGTGTTCTGACCCGAATTATATGGTCCAGTGTTCTGTCTCAGGTTGTATGGTCCAGTATTCTGACCCAGGCTATATGACGCAGTCGGCTGAGTATACTGTGGTCTGGATGGAGGCACAGGTTGCTGATTTGGATACCCATAACCTTGTTGTGGGGCATGTTGCTGTTGAGATCCAGAATAGCCGTTGTTCAAGTTTAACCCTGAGAAGTTGTCACTGAGCGAGCCTCTTGGTTTGATAGCTGCTCTTTCGGCTTCATTTTGAATATTCTCCTTCAAGTTAATAGCATAGCTTAGCAAATTGAAATAGAAATCCGCTCCTCTCTTCAACCCTACTGAATACTTTTTCCAGATGTCGCTATAAAAAGTATTGATTTTCGAACTCTGATCTGCAATCAATTGGTCCTCGAATACTTTCGAAGATTGAATATTCTTGATCTCTGGATTTGAAGTTAATTTGTTCCACTCCACTTTTAAATCAGCTACGAAAGTCTTTTCCTTCTCTATAAGTTTATCCAAATCTTCATTATAAGGCTGAAATTTCTTCAACTCTTCTGGGAAAATGATCGCTTTAATCTCGTTGCTGGACTTCATCTTACTATTCAAAATTAAGATATCTGAGATATCATCATTGTGTATCTGCGTCTTCAAAGTCTCAATTAACTTACTCTTGTTCGTCTTGATGACGTTTAGGTCATGCAAAATATCTTCAATTACTTTGATCTGAGCGTTAATCTTATCTGTGGGTTCGGTCTGCTGCGATTCATCTATATCTAACAAGCTTACTTCTGGTTTGTTCAGTGCCACTTTTGAAGAGCCTGCTTTGAATAGACTTTTGAACGCATCGGAGTTAGGACCTTGTCCCAAAATTGCATATAGGGACAGCCAATTATCGGATATCAATGCTAGTAGCTTTGTGTCTGAGTTTGTAGCATCATATAATGACTTTTTGAGTTTAATTAGGTCCTCTTTATACTTATTCAAAGACTCTGAGACTTGTTGTGAGGCTATCTTTTCACTGTTGGCAATATTGTCATAGATGTCCTTTCTCAACTGAGCGATTCTGTCCTTATGTTTCAAATCGCTCTGATATTCTGAGGCAATTTCACTAGCAATTCCCTCTATTTTTGGATCAATTCGAGTTCTGTTACCTTCTCCGATGGGACCGTTGTCCACGTTCGAGCTGGTAATAAGTTCCTTTATAGTAACCAAAGCTTTTGGCAACTTCAAATACTCCAAAACTGAAGATACCTCTTCGTTTGATACATCCACGGCATCCAACTCGTTACGCAAGAATTGTGATTTTTCTTCGGAGTAGAAACTCGACAATTCGTGAATATTAATTGGCACTACATTGTTCAAGAAATTATTGTAGTTACTCTCGTTGATCTCTTGGAATACAGAGTTTTGTGTGATTGGAATCAGCTTTGTAGAATCCAAAGGCTTAATGTCGGGCAACGTGACGAGGGATGGAATAATATCATGGTAGATGAGATCATTATCTTTAGTCAAATCAGCCAATTTAATACCAACAGCATCCTTCTGGTATTTGTAGTTATCTAACAAATCATAGCCTTCACTAGAAGACGGCTTCGAGAGCCCTTTCAAAGTGTGACCTGTGATTTCGTCTAGGATTTCTTTGGATTTTGTGAAGTATGCCAAGGCTTCGCCGTACTTTCTGCTTGCTTCTAGTTGCATACCGTTGAAGTAATGAGCCAACAGCTTGTAAAAGAACATCTTAAACCGCACAGTCAGAATCCATGTCAGGTCCAAGCGGGCTACTACATGTGTAGAGTTTTCCTCTTGTTCTTCATCTTCATCGTCTGGGCGTTCTAGGAAACCTTCTTCTGGTTCGGAGTCGACTACAGCAAAGTCATCTAAATTGGAACCGACGGTTGTTGGAACCATTGCCACCATATTGTAACACTCTTCGTAATGTACTGAAGCTGATCTACAGAGCTTGGAAATAAGCGAGTTCTTTTTGCCTTCAAGATCGCCGCTGATAACAGTCAAGACAAACACTTCTTGAGCTTGAGCAAGCATCAACTTCACCAAGAACCTCACTGTATTTTGGTGAAGGTCCAACGATGGAGCATGAAGAAAGTTTTCATTCAAAAACTGATATATTCCTGCTGCTTGCTGGAGAAGTTGTATAGCCTCTTTAGTAGATGCCTCGTCCGATCCGGACACACTTCTTTGTGATTCTTCATATCTAACGGAAGCATATTTCGACAAAAGCGCTCCCAAGTTAAAGAGAACGTTAGCCTTTTCAAATGGCAATGCCCCCTGTTTATGAGAAGTGCTTGGGTGGAAGGCATCGTACCACTCAAAAGTGATCTTCTTGTGCTTGTTCACTGAGCCAAAGGGAACACGTAAATCAAGCAATTCTACCTGACTGTAGTACTTATAGTACAACCTAATTCCGGTTTTGTCGGCATTGACGCCTCTGATATCCTGGCGAAGCTTGTTGAATGCTCCGAGATCTTCAGTGTAATCTGAGGTGGAGCCATAGATGGAGAGGAGATAGTTGGTCAATGGCTTAGTCCAATTGACCTCTTCGGCCTTTTTCGTCGGAACGACGAGGAGATGGGTTTTCATAGCAGTCGATTAGATTGATCTAGCTAGATTCCGATTGTTCTGGTCCGATATCACTATAGCTGTGGAAAGAAGAAGTGTCAAGAACAGGATTAGCCGCCGTCACACTTCGATTTGAAGAGTACATACGGGGTGATTGTGTCTGCAGGAAGGATATTCTATATGGAGGAGATGGATAGATAGGGGATCTTGGAGATAATGGAGAAAGGTAGTAGATAAAAAATAGGAAAGTTGTGGGTATGATCGGAAGTAAGATGATGAGCTCCTTTAGATTGAACTGGGTTGTCTTACGAGATATTGGTGATGTTTGTAGTGGAATTGCGATTTTTATACTGTGGAATGTGGAGTTTGCTCTGGTTGGATATTGAGTCGCATAGAGTTGAGCATGCTGGGGTAGAAGCTGGGTTGGGTGACAAAAGTATCAAAGCTGTCGTTTTGGGGTTGGGAAGGAGTGGCTCGTTTCTGCTCTTAGAGCTATGAAATAGTTTACGAGGAGGAAGCAGGGACATCCCGGAGTTTTCTTCTTAAAGAGATTTTGTGGTTTTTACTTTTTTTTTGCAGCAATTCTAACGTTGCTCTGAATTGGTGAGCATTATTACACAAAGGTTGGAGCTTATCAAAAGCCATATACTCTAATGCTTTCTACAAAATTTTTAATTTCATTTTAGAGTGATATTTATTAGGATAAAGTATAAAAACATAGGAAAGGTACTTTAACAATAAATAAAACTATTATCGCAAAGACCACAAAGGGACACAGAAAATGCCATGAATTAATCATGAAAAAAACGGCTGACCAATTTTGAGTAAATTCAGAATCTTTCAAGGAAGCAATTTCATAGACTCAGCTGTGGAACAGAAAATCTATTGATGATGCCTCCTCGAAATAATTTTAATGGAGCTTGACTGCTTTTGAAAGTTCGGCAGGTCAACCGAAGTCAGAGGAAGAATTATCTTTTTTTAATTTTAATTTTAATAAGTTTACTTTTTTTTTAATAAATACTTTCTATAAATATAATCGCCAATCATTTTAATTTGTCAACGTCAAGGTTATTGAGATATCCACCTTCTTTACAAAGCGAGTAAAACATACTATCCTCCTTGGATAATAATGCCTTTGGAGAATCAAACTCCTTTACTTCACCTCTTTCTAACACTAACACTCTGTCACTGTCAAGTATAGTTTCAAGTCTATGTGCGATTGTTAAAATCGTCTTATCACTGAATTCCTTTCTAATCGTCTCCTGAATAATTTTGTCTGTTTGGACATCAACAGCGGCGGTTGCCTCGTCAAGAATAAGAACCCTGGAAGGATTCAACAAAGCTCGTGCGAGAGATAATAATTGCCTCTGACCAGACGACAAGTTTGAACCACCTTCTTGAACCTTGGCTGCAAGTCCAATTTCATATTCTACTTCTGCTGTAGTATCTTCATCTTCGTCTTCTTTCGCACTCTTTTTCGTCTTCATTTGCTCGACGTGCTCCTTTAAATGAGCCATTTCCAAAACCTTCCATAACTCTTCGTCCGTGTGCTGGTCAAAAGGATCTAAGTTCTGTCTAACAGATCCTTCAATGGCATGAGCATCCTGTGGAATAATGTTTAATTTGTGTCTCAAATCATAGAGACCAATGGTACTAGTATTCAATCCGTCAATCTCAATATGCCCTCCAGTGGGCTCGATGATCCTGAAAACTGCTAATGAAAGTGTAGACTTACCAGCACCCGTTCTTCCCACAATACCAATCTTCTCTCTTGGCTTAATATCAAATGACACGTCCTTTAAAACAGGGTCCAAATTCTCCCTGTACTTAGTGGTATAATTTTTGAAAGAGATTGCTCCAGTATCTGGCCATGATTCTTCTGGTCTGTGATCTTCAATGATAGTTTCAGCTTCCGGTTTCAAGTTACAGTACTCTATTACTCTCTCCACGGAAACAGATCTTGTCTCAATATCGGCCCAAAATCTGATAATGGCATTCAATGTACCCGTGATACTTAAAGCGTTAATCATAATAAAACCTACTAGACCAGGACTTAATTCCCTCAGAGTTCCCAAGGTAGCCAAAATCAATAACGTGGACGTGTATACGATGAAAGCAGAAATACTCTGCAATCTCATAGATAACCATCTATTGCAGCACACGTTCATGAATGTGAGGCGGACCAAGTTGTCAATGTTACCAGTATTTTTGTAAATGAATCTATCTTCTTGTCCATAAGCCCTGATAGTTTCTACACCTCCAACTGACTCTTGAAGGTGAGAGAAAATAGGACTCTTCTGGGCACTAGCCAAACGCTTAAGCTCTCTGGAAGCTGGAATAAAATAGCTTCTGACCTGGTTGTAAAGAACAAATAATACAGCAACAACAAAAAACATCATCGGTAAATTGTAAACAATAACAGAAATCAATCCTAGAGCATTCATTAGGTAGTCCACGAACCCCAAACAAGACCAGATAATTTGTTGATCGATAACATTTATGTCGTCCGCAAATCTATTGATGATTCTTCCAACTGGGGTAGTTTCGAAAAAGGACATTGGCGATCTCAAAACGCTGTTCGCCATTTTGTCATGGAAGTATTGGGAAGCACGTACAACACAGAACACCCAAACAATCATAGAGCCGAAAAGTGTAAATAATCCAGCAGATATTCCTAAGCCCGCATAGATGGATAAGAATAGGATCGGATTGATGTTATGGCCAGCATCCAAATTCTTTTCAGACCAATACTTCAACACATAGTTAGCCAGAATACCAGCTGCAACATTACAACCAAAACACAACACGTAGAATACAAGATAGGAATAATTACAAGCTTTGAAGTATTCCAAATAGACACTAAGCTTTACTTCACCCTTAGCTCCTTTCTCTTCCGACTGAGCACTCTTCTTGACAAGAGTTTCTTCCTCATCATCTTCGTAATTGTGGGCAAAAGATACCAAACTTGCTCTTCTCAATGATTTGTTAGTTTCAATTCGTTCCAATCCTTCCAAGTGCTCAATGTCATCACCTCCAGCTTCTTTCGGAGTATATCCGGTGACTTCTGTAGACAGTATCAGATCTGAGCGGCTAGCTTCGACTTCAACAATGGCAGTTTCGGCTTCAATCAAGCTTTCTTCCTCATCTTCACCTTCCTGCTTCTTTGAGCCAAATTCCTTTATCAATTCCGCTAAATTGGAGCCTCTTTCCATGACTTCATCAAAGTTTCCTCTCTCAACGATCTTTCCCTTCTTTAATAAGACGATTTCGTGCGCTTGATGCAAAACATTTACTGCATTAGTTGCCAATACGACTGTCTTGGAAGAAAGGAGACCGTTAGGTCCTAAAACTTCATTTGTGATTCTTTTACCAACATGTGCATCAACAGCAGACAAGACATCATCGAGGAAGTACACATCAGCACGAGCGTAGACACTTCTGGCAAGAGCAACTCTAGCCTTTTGTCCACCACTTAAAGATATTCCCTTTTCACCAACAATAGTTCTGTCTCCATCAGGCAATACCTCAAAATCACTAATCAATTGGCATGCTTCAATGGTACGCTGGTAGAAGATTTTATTATACTTGCATCCAAAAAGAATGTTTTCCTTAACAGAAGCATTCATAATCCAAGGAGATTGTGAACAATAGGCTATTGATCCGTTGAGCTTGACATGAGAGTTTTCATTCTTCTTTAAGGGGATCTCACCAAGCAAGGCACGAATAAGCGTAGTTTTACCACTACCGACTCTTCCAACAACACACGTTAATTGGCCCTTTTTAGCAGTGAAGTTAATATCTTCCAAGGCAATGTTGTTAGTGTCTTCAGAATCAGCATTATTTTCAATGTCTTCGCCAATAATGTTTTCTTCGGTGCTCCAAGTGAATGTAGCGTTCTCTGCCTTGACAGCAATCTCGTCTCTTCCAAGCGGATCTTTCGATCTTTCGACAATACCGATTTCTAATTCTTCTAACAAAAACATTTCTCTCAATCTCTTCAATGATACATTAATTTCAACGACTTGAGCAAGGTAATCAGGAAGTAACAAGATTGGTTCGGACAAAATTTCGAATAAAGTCAATGCTGGAAAAGCAATGGATGGAACCAATGCAACATTAGAGAGGTAAGCGAAGGTAACCAAACAAGCACATGAAACAACAAACGGAATACAGGACCACAAGAACATGGAACAAGCATTGAAAATACCAATTCTCTTGGCCAAAACCAATTCACGATCGTTTCTAATGGTAAATAATCTCTCCAACATAGGCTTTTCCCAAGAGTAAAGTTTGATACTCTTGATGGAGTTCAAAATTTCAGACGTCAAACGAGTTCTTTCATCTCTAATTGTCATGCTGTCATTGTAAAGAGTCCAAATGGAAGTACTCACTTTGCTACTCAATGGAACAAGAATGGCTGCCGCGATGAAACCAGAAATACTGGAAGGCCCGATAATCTTGTAGAGGGCAGCTAAAGACAGAATCAATCTGATTGGCATTGTCAGCGCTTCAACTAATCTTGGGATGTCAGCAACGGCAAACACATCGACAGAAAGATTGTTAACAATGTCACCAGTAGTTTTGCCCTTTCTAGCTCCAGGAGAAAGTCTAAGTGCTTTTTGATAAACGAAACTGATTAGTGACGATTGCATCTTACTTCTACCAGTGAAGAAGCAAACATAGTATCTGTTGGTACTGATAAATCTGAATGCAGCACAGAGGAAGATTCCTGTAGCAATTGCAATACCAGTTACGACTGGCTGCGAAGTGTCATTATCTTTTGCGTTCAAGCTTGCATTGGTGAAGTAGATGATAAATCTTTGGAACAAGAATGCTTGGCCAAATGAAAATAGCATTTCACAAAGATCTATTATGAAGGCTTTAGTCAAAAGGAACCAATGGACTTTAAACAAAACCAAGAAAAGTGAAAACCAAGGTAACTTCTTGTCTTCTGCGGTGGGTTTTGCGATCTTGCTGAGTCTGTTTTCCCTTTTCTTTTCTGCTCTTGCCTTTGCTTTGTTGAAACCGGTGATCAACTTTTCATATGTGAGAACACTTTTAAATGTGACTGGTGCAGAAGGAACTTCCTTGAGCTCAACCGTGTTTGTTTCATAAATGTTCTTGATAGTGTCCTTTAACCAGTAGAATGATAATTCGGAGAAGAAATGACGAAGCGAGCTGACATCCCAGTCGTTCAATTGGTAGTATTCTAACAATTCCACTGAGGGCTGGTACAAAGCTGCTTCAAATGCCAAGATTGAAATCGAATTCAAAAACAAGGCAATTTCAATGACGTAAATCAAGGATGCCAATGACTTATCGTTGGCAGGAAGAAAGATCTTCTGGGTAGCAAAAGAGTCCTGTATCAATATTATAAAGTAGCTGAATGCGTACCATAACCAATACACCAATAAGGATGCACTAGGGATGATTGAGCGGGTCAGTTCAATGATATGTAAAGGAAGAACAATGAGTGCAAGCGAGAAGAAGCTGAAAAGCGTGTTCTGTGACGTGATATTGTGAAGTGATACGAATGTCAAAGACAATAAACTACCAGTTAAGACGGTTTGTAAAAGAACCAGGTTCAATTTCACAAGTTGAAAAATTCCTACACTTTTAATGTGGAAGGGAGAACCAAAGGAGTACTTGATCTTGTAAGGACCGAAACTGTTGAAAAACAACAAAATGACAATCTGGTAGATAGCAACTGCACTGATAGCCACATTGAATAGAAAGTTAACGGAACTGAGAAAGCAAGGGTTCAAAGGGTTCTTGTGGGGGTCATAGAGTGGTTGGCCAATCGAATCGAGTAAGGAGCAAGACGATAGAGCCGTGCCATTACTGGCAACCACTGCATTGTTAATATCAATGCTGTTTAGCAAATGTAGTATCAGCTGTGACATAATTTGCTGATGGTCTGTCTTCGTTAGACTTTCTCCAAGAAAAGATTAGCCGAAACCAGAACTTCTACCCTATATATACATTAATGCATATTTATAGAATGAAAATTCGCTATCTACGATTAAAGGTACGCGATTAGAACGCTTCGACTAAAAGATAGAATTTTTGTCGCCTGAAGTGAAAATTCCAGAATAATACTCTCAGCAACGTCTCCTATTGGTCCAGAGCTCGCCCAAAATCATCCACATTTTGCACATAGGCCTCTAGACACGGCCCTAACTGAGCCACTTCAGTCGTCATTTAGCCATACGATGGGATGGTCATAGCGGAGATAGCAGGCGTACAGGATATTATGACTGACCCTCGCACAGGATTCCCAAAAGAGAAGTATGTCCGCATCTGACTCATTGGAGGGGGAGATGGAGTGTAACGTGACATAAATGTGGAGGAGAGCGATAGCTTGAGCTGTAGATCGAGTCGTAACTTAATGGTTCTAGGGACGGTTTAGGATTAAACTCCGGAGAAGATCCATCGACAGAGGTTGCTCATTTCCTGCAATGGAAGGTCTAGTGGACTTGCAAATTTGACCATGGATTTTTATCGTCAGGTTGTACACATGGGTCTAAACAATGCATACAATGCAAGGGTTGGTTTGTTCGTAGGGAAGTAGATCCACAAGGCACGGCATAATCTCATGGAAAATACCCGATTTCCTGATGCTCATGCCTGTCTAAATACGTCACCAAATACGACTAAATCCGCCTTGACACTGTCAAATTCCACTGGATGTCCCATGAGCCGTGCCTGCACTATAGCTATGTGGGGGCTCTCTTATTCGTATACTACTCCAACAACGACGAGATCGCAATCGCTAAACTGTCTGGCAACTGAAACTTCGACCAGGCTTTGAATCGTGGCCATCTCTTGTCTTCGAGGTCAAATCGAACTCTGAATTAGTGATCTGGAGAAGCTCTGTCATTCCCGATCTGGATGATGTCGCATTTCACAACCACTCTGTTTGCGACAGCCGACATCGCTATCGTCTGTACTGATATAGTTGTAGCCATACCTTTAAAATCTTCTATTATTTGAAATAGACCTTGGGTTATCCAATGTAACTAATGACAGTTAACCTTAACAAGAAAAAATCGAACATCCAGCACATAGTAGAAATTTCCAATGATCTTTCGAAATCGGTTCCAGTAGGAACTTTGACGTTCTTCAATTTGCCTCTCCACAAATCAGATCTAGGAGGCTTACTGATACACAATCACGAATTGGAAAATTGCAACTCATTGTGGAAATGGTTGGATATAAACTTCCTAATGCAAATCTGCAATGGGGAGCTCAATCCTCTTCTTTTTGATTTGCAATTGGTCATTAACTTTCGTTATGCTATGGCTACATTTCAGACGTTCAATGTCAAGCATCGAAATGAAAGGTTGGTGATGTTCAAGGTACGGATCTACGGCATACCTGCCGATGTGAGTGGCTCCAGGTACTTCCATGAATGGAGAAGTAATAAACCAGCCAATCTTCGTATAGAGAAGCGGTTTAGAAAGAGTTGGTGTTACCTCATTAAACATATAGACTATTCGGATGAAGGATGGGAAGTGCCTGGTTCCGAAATCGATTTTGAAGAGTTTGTAAAGAGTCACTCCTTGTTGATTGATGCAAGGGCCTTCAAGACCCTAAACCGTCCGGAGCCATCAACATCAGCATTAAATTTCCATGTTCATAGATGGACATGTAATGAGAAATATAGTGAAGAGCTTACAAATGACTCCAAACCATCGTCGTTGGCCACGAAAGTGCATGAAATTTACAATCAGATAAACTCACCGCACCTTGGAAAGTACAAGGGAAAACTGATATCTAAGAACAAAGAAGATGACATCCCCAATTCAGAGGATGTCTTGATACGACTTATGAACAGCGATCAAGGGAACTCTGAAACGGTGATAGAAGGAGTCAAAACATCGTTGTACCCATTTCAGATCAGATCAATAGCGAAAATGTTCGAAAAAGAGGTCTTTGTTCAGAAATCACTTTCTCCCAATTTTGTGAAGTTACGCAGTCCTAGGCAGAATAATGCTTACTACCTTGATTTACAGACTTACGTTCTCTACATAAAGCCCGAGATATATACTTTGCCACGCGGTGGTATATTGGCTGAAAATATGGGATTGGGTAAGACATTAATATGCTTGAGCTTGATCTGCCTTACCAAAAATGACACCTCCCAAATCCCAGATGATCTTCTTCTCCACGATCCTAAGGAAGAACCAGAATTACAAGAATTAGAATTAGACGAACAGAACATATTAAGACCATTGAATACTCCAGCTGCCGCAAAAGTGATGTCTTTAGTTAACATATGCAAGCAATGCGTAAATCAGAACTCTTTGCCTTGGCGCTATTATGCCTCTGACCTACCTCCGTCAGTTGTACAGATATTGCTTCAAGATCCAGGATTTTTTCAAATTCCTCTTGTCAATAACGAATATGAATCTCCTTTTGTGTTGAGAACTAGGAAGCCATCAACTAGGAGAAGCCAGAAGATGGTCCAAGAAGAGGACGGTCAATCTTTTAGGACACTATACCTTTGCAACACCACCATGATTATAGTTCCAGATAATTTATTCCATCAGTGGAATACTGAACTCAATAAGCATGTATCTTCAGGTTATCTACGGAAATTATTCATATCGAGTCAGTTCAGGAAGAATGTTGATACAAAAGGAGGAACCTATACAAATGCGGTACCCAAGAATCCCAAAGAACTCATAAAGTATGATTTAATCATTGTTACTCTATCGTATTTGGCAAGGCAGGTTGGAGATATGTCGCCTGATGAGAACCCTTTGAACAATATTTACTGGAAAAGGCTCATTATTGATGAAGGTCATAGCATGAATTCAAAGTCATCTAAAACAAGCATTTTGTGTAAAACAATGCATGCTGAAAGAAGGTGGGCTGTCACTGGTACCCCTACTTCGGGATTGACAAGTTTATATATGGATGAGGAACAGAATGAACAGCATGCTTCTGTAAAAAGTCCAAAGAAAAGTAAATACGTTGTGAAGAGTCTGTTTAATGAAAGAGATGATCTAGTGAAGTTAGGGACTATAATAGGTAACTTCCTTAAGATTGAACCTTTCCTTTCACGCCCGAAACTTTGGAGTCAGCTGATAATTCAACCATTGGCCTCCAACGTATATGGTTCTGATGTTAGTTTGTCTAATCTACTTAATTCATTAGTCGTAAGACATAATTCCAAAGATATTGAAGACGACTTGAAGCTTCCACAGTTGCACCATGAAGCTGTCTTCTTAGAACCGTCTTTTCACAATAAGATTTCAATTAACCTCTTCACTGCTGTGTTGGCGGTTAATGCTGTTTCATCTGAAAGAACGGACATTGATTACATGTTCCATCCAGCTAATAGACAACAACTTAGAAGGCTTATCACGAATCTCCAAAGAGCTACGTTTCACTGGACTGGTTTCAAACAGGATGACGTGGAAACTCTTATTCATATCTGCAACGTCTCTTTAAAAAAAAAGAACCCTGATGGAAGTTCTGTATATTCAGCCTATGATTTGGACTTGATCAAAACATCTGTTGAGGCCTCCAAAATAGCCCTAAGTAACGCTAGGTGGAGAACATCGGCTCTTCTTCACGAAATGAACTATTTTGTGAAAGGACTACCCGATGTATTCACAAAAAGTTTTGGTACCGGAATGGTGGACAACGTGATAAATGGAAAGCATGAGGAGATGGCCGTATTTGGTGCTCCTCATTTGAATGCAATTCAGGAGTTCTACTATAAGAATAGATTTCTCCTGATGGATGACGAAGAAATGTTGAAGGAAAGACTTGAGAAGATTTCAAAACCATTCTGGCAGACGTATTGGAAAGATAGTGTTAGAAGGAATAATGAGAGATTCAACAAGCAAGATGCAGATCAGGTATTTGAATCAAATTTGAGAAATGGGGCTATTTCAAATGCCATTAACGTACCGAGTAGTGTAAAGGACTTCACTCCGGAATATGAGGGTGAAAAGGCAACATTCTCTACTCCTAGAAGAAGTAGCAATACTAAGAAGCGTCAAAGTTTTAGCCCTAAAGATCAACTAACTGAGGACGGCGTTGATGGCCTTGTGATAACAAAGGAAGTCAACTCAAACTTCTCTTCAGTTGTTGAGGACTCGAATGACTCTGTAAGAAATGCAAGAATTCTAGGAACTGCTTCTGCTAAGCTATCTTATTTGGGTAGTAGGTTAATGGAGCATCAGAGGGATAAGATTAAGTCCTTAATATTCTTTGAATTTGAGGATAGTGCCTATTATCTTACTGAGCTTTTAGATGTACTTGGAGTGAACTACATTCTTTATGCCACATTCATCAATCCATCTGAAAGAGCTCGAAACTTGTCACTTTTTAGTGAATATGATAGCGACATACAAGGAGGAGTGACTTTAATAATGGATCTAAGACTAGCTGCACATGGACTAACTATCATTGCAGCTACGCGTGTCTACTTTATTAGCCCGGTTTGGCAAAGGTCGGTAGAAGCTCAAGCGATTAAAAGAGCTCATAGAATTGGACAGACAAAAGACGTTCATGTTGAAACATTAGTTCTCCGAGGTACTTTGGAGGAGGAAATTTATAGACGAAGGACCCAAAGTAACCAGGAGAGCGAAGAAGATGAAGACGATGAATCGTCAAAGAGGAGATATGTTATTGATGACACGGGAATGCAACAGTATATTCTCAAGCACAAGTTTCTACAGCATAGCATTCAGGAGACCGAGTACGCTCCATTCGTAGCTCCTGCTTTGAGCCAAGTGAGTAAGCTTTCCTCGCACCAAGACCTGGACTTCGCATTGTTAGAACACAGTGATTCTTTAGTTGAGCTGAGCCATTATGGATACTTGAGAAATTGGGACGTATATCTCTTCACAAATGATAACTTGACCAAATTCAACAAGACAAAGGGCGAGAAGGCCCAGAAAGGTCAGATTGAAGAAGCATATATTGATCATTTTGTTAATCCTGAGACAGTGCCTGTGGAGAGTACAAGGAAAAGGAGGTTTAAGTTGCATTCAAGTAGACGAGAGTCATCCCCTCCTCCAAAGAAGGTTAGATTTTAGTGCAATAATTTATACATTCAAAAGCTATTATACATATATTACTAGTTGATCTGTTTACTGTAGTTCCCGAACTATGACGGTACCGTCTGTAGAAGATGATATTATTATTCTGTGTTCAGGGTGGTAATCCACATCTATTACCGTCCCTTCGTGTCCCGTGTATTTGTTCGAGATCTTGCGAGAGCCAAAATCCCAAGCTGTAACTGTTTTATCTTCTGAGCCAGAGTAGATGGCAATGTTATCATTACTAAAAACACTTCGTATCAATTGAAACTCCGATCCAGAAGGAGCTCCTTCGTAAACATATGGACTTACTCTGGAGATTCCTTCAGGCACATATTCTTTAGCACTGTATGTCTTAATGGACCCATCCATTGATCTCGCTAACAACACGGAATCGTCATTGTTTATAGCGAGTGAGGTCGTTGTTTCGACTTGACCACGACAATTCCACAACTCTTTGTCGAGTCTCCTTACGTCATGGACCCGTATTGTGGGGTCTATACCAGAAAAGAAAATAGTATTGCCTTTTCTATTAAATGTAGTTGTCAATAACGGATACTCTCCAGATACCTCACCAATGGCCCTCTTCTCTCTTAAGTCCCATAGAAAAGCACTTCCATCATCGCCAACACTTACAGCAATTCCGTCAAGCGATATTGCAACCTGATTTACTACTGATCGATGTCCCTTGCACTTTCGTATTCTGGTCCCGGTTTCAGCGTCCCAATACCCAACCGTGGAGTCGGCACTCGAACTAACTATGGTTGAATCATCAACCAGCCAAGCTACCGAAGTAACGGCGGAACGGTGACCGTTCAAAACTCCGTAGTTGGGAGCTTCTTCCTCTTCATCTACAGGTAGATTCCAAAGGAATATGGACTTGTCTACACCACTTGAAGCAATACAATTACCACGACTACTGAACTTAGCTGAAAGCACTGGGCCCTCATGCCCTGAGAGGCTCACTACGTCGTCATATAACACCGACAGAGCCTGTTTCTCGCCCAAATTTTGTGACAGAACAAACGAGTGATTCTCCCCGTTGCCCACCTTCTGTCGCTTAACCACTGACATCGAATACACTATTAAAGAAATGAATTAATGGTGGGTAACAAGAACATAATGACATTTTGAAGAATCTAAGATGGATAAGCATATGCAGTCCTCGTTTTGTTAGGTTTATGTGACAGGCTGCTCTCTTCTACGCAAACTACAGTAGACACTATCACTTTCAAGATTGCTAGTTTAATTGAGATATTTGGGAAGGCTATTGGTTACATGACCAGGTGGCATTGGTATATTCAAAACTTTCAAGCCATCTAATGGGAGGTATTATATATGGACCTTCTAGGAATCTAAGATATCTATAGTAAAATCATTCTTGTAATTCATGCAACGCTTATATTATTGATGTGAAGAGGGCTAGGTACCTATCTAAGACGAGCGGATTTCATTCGGGTTAACATGCTATAGTATCATGACACATATTCATAGACATTGTTGTCAATTCTCTTGATGTAGTCTTTTTCAATCAAGTGGTCAATGACACGCTTGATGTCCATGATCTTCGCTTGGAACCGCGACAATGTCTGAGGCAAGACCTCATTGATCAAGTCATTATGCTTAACAGTTTTCCTACTCTTCATAATTCTCACAATACAAGCAGAAAGGTAATTTCTTCTTGTTTCATCAATCTCCTTACTTGCTTCATCCTCTTCTGTCTTTGTCTCATTTGTTTTAATAGCACTGATGAAGTTAACCCTCAACTTCTTCGATTTGTATTCATCCACAAGCGTGAACAACGTATCATCATTTCCAGCAAATTCTGCTCCAGCAGGACTTTGGTCAATCAATTTGTACTTGGTGAATGGCAACAAGTGTGCTTCAAATATATGCTTGGCAGTTCCAACTACCGAATGTAACTCCTTGAAGGTATAAGTGTTCTTTTTATTGAACGCCACAAGGATCATTAATTGAACATTACTGACAGTGAAAAGGAATGGTGGCTTTCCCTTTCTAGCCAAGTTAGCCTTTAACTCGGCTCTACCATGATTCCAAAGCCATTTAAGCTGACGGCCGTTATGTTTAGCACCATAGATTTCAACCACCTTGTCAAAAGGATCCTGTAATTCTGGTGCAACCTTAAGTTCATAGTCAGCCAAGTGATTGAATGGCCACATACTTTGAGCCAAAGTTAAAGGGTTGAATTCCTTCACGACACTCTCAGATATATGCTCTTTCACGCTGCTCTTTAAGTCTTCTGAAGCCTTCATGTCGGAAAACATCTTAGTCATCTTAGAGGTATATTCAATTGAGTTCTCTTCTTGGAGTCTTTGGAGAATGCTCTCTTCCTCTTCATCCAGCTTCGAATTGCCGTTGATGAGTCTCTTAGCCAACAGTCTCCTATAATATTCTTCGAATGCATCCTTATCGTTTAAGAATTTGAACACAACCATAAGATTGTCTGGACTCATATCTACTGTATCGGATTCCTTACTGGTACCTCTGAGGAATGCATCTGCATATTTGGCCAAAAGTTCAGGAGTCTTGCAGCTTGACTTCGGCGTAGGCGTTGCAATACAGTTTTTGTTCATAAAATGGCGACAGGCGTTATCTAACGCTTTGATGAATCTTGTATCCTTTGAAAATGCTTGGATCACAACATCATTGTACTGATTATAAACAGAAATGAGTGTGTTGATATATGTCTTAGGGTCGACGGCACCAGACGCAGCTCTTTTAACGGGCTTTCCGTCACTTTGAGCAGTCTCGGAGGCTGCTTTGATTTTTTCTAGAGCCTTTGCGGCCTGGTCCTTGATGTACTGCTCTAAGGTGTCGGCAAGAGGGTCAAGGGTCCTAGGAAGTCTGTACAAGAGCTTGTACATTCTTTGGATGTGCTCTGTTTCGTTCTGCTCTAACAAGGTTAAGAATTGAGCGTACATCTCTGGGGCATGCTCTTCAATAAGTACTACATGCAACACATCGAGAAGGTGTTTCTTAGTATGCTCTTCAAGATAGTTGTTCAGTCTGGAAATTTCCTCTGCGAGCCTGGACTCACACTTCTTCATATAGTCCACAACGTTGTGGTCCTGAAGATACTGAGCACTTTCTCTGCTATAGTATTCACCAGTCCTCTCCAAAAATTTGTGCTCGAAGTAATTGATGTACACCACTAAGTTAGGCTTCTTCAAGTCCTGGGTGTCTATGCCCAAGAACACTAATGACTTGATAGCAGTAGATACTAAGGAAGTGTCGACGATCTCGTTATCTCTTTGCTTTTCGATCAAAGTCAATACCTCCGAAACCAATGTTTCTGCATTTCCATTAAACATTTCACTTTTCCACTTAAGCAACAGGAGAGTATTGACATCGTAAACATCTCGGCGACCGTCTGAACGTTCTTTCTGGACCCAGTAACGGTTCATGTAATCAAATACATTATTCATGTACCCAGCTCCTATGGTAAAACGGGTCCATTTTCTCACGTAGAACTCCAAAAATGACTCGTTTGCTTCTTTGGACAATCCTCTAATGAACTGGATCAAGTACTCCTCCAATTTGTTATAGATCTCCGCACCTGCAAGAGCGTACGAGTTGTTCTCCGAAGTGGCAGCGATGGATGTTGCGGTGGCTCCGTGCCTGCTCTTATTTACACAGTAGTTGTACACGGCGGTATAGCAGTTCATGTACATCTTGGGGGTGACACCCTGGTCTCCTTGAGCTCCAAGGATGAACTCAAGGCCTGGTTGGATGTAACTCCAGGTGGCGTTGAGGTCGCTGGCGGAAGGAAACGACATAGTGAATGGAAATGCTGGAATGGATGAATTAAAGCGCTGTTCTGACTGGTCCTACGTATTTCTCAGCAGATCTTCTACAGCGAATTGTGCTCTTTTGACAATATAAAAATGGTTTCTTTCAAGCAGCCAATTACGAGAGTATACAACAGTACGAGTCACAGTGACAGACAGTGGTAGTATTAGTACTAATCTATAACAACAAGAATGTGAGTCAACTAACACGAATATTATTCCACAGCCGGCCCGTTCTATCAATTGAGCTTCAACGGCGGTTCTACTATGTATACGCCTCTTAATGCTATGCACAACAACACCATACACCATTAGTCAATGGTGTGAGATCGTTTGGATCAGAAATTGATAGTGAGGGAACGGTGGGTAGGCACACGACCGGAATTTGGTTGGAGTTTTTGCAGTGGTGGAGAAATAGAAGGGTAGTCAAAAGAGTGGTAGTTGGGGGCGGTTTGGTGGAGAAAATGTGATATATGGAGACCTGTAGTAGGCGGTATGCAACCGGGCAAATTTGGTGATAATGTCACCATTTGGTTCTAAAGATAGATGGTAATATGCTATGGTAGTTATCCCAAGGGCTTAAGGCCTTTGGGTATAGTTTGTTGTATGCAGGCGAATGTAATGGAGTAGGTGTCTATGGGTGGGTGCAAAATGGAGTGTTGGTGTAGAGGGTTTGGCTGTGGGTTCTTTATGTTATTGGAGGCGGTATATATGGTATAATCTAATCTTGGGGGAATGTTTGGGGAAAGTTTGAGGGAAATAGTGTGAAAAAAGGTATATGTTCTGCTAGGACTTAGAGTAGCTACAGAAGCTATGAAGTTAGTTGTACCCACGAATAAATGGCATCTTTTTCGCCTTCTTTTCTCCTTGGCGTTGTAGAGAGTATATTTTGCCTTATTTCAGTAGGATGTTGCCAATTATCAAAGGCGAATGAATTATTAAGTTCTCCATTTTAGTTTGTGGCTATCAGTAACATCGCATAACTAGCCAAACTCTCAGTACAATACAGTTGTTGATTGAACAATATGTCAATCAAATAGCCTTCTGATGCTCCTACAGCCCTCTTCATCAATTATAAATATTATTTTACTATTATCTACCTGTTCTATATTGTTCCTTACTCGTCCCTCTGTGTCGGCGTGCTCACACGATCCACCACTCGTATTATACTAATCGTGAAAGTAACCACCCACAAGCACAACACCAAAAACAAAAAGGCCGCTAGAGCACGCTGTCTACGGCAAATAGAAGATACTGTTGGGTAAAAGATACCCACACTCTTGAGTTTAGGGTTGTCGTCCGACTTACACACCCATTCCTCATCGTACAAAGTATTGAACGTCAACGAGAGATTGGCAGATGAGAAGATGATGAACAACAAGTCTAACATGATCAACTTCATCTTTCCAAGTGGATCTCTCAATCCCAATGGCTCGCCATGATATTCATCATATGAAATATAGATAACATAGACCAAAGCACAGCACTGGACGACAATGGCCATAATTGTACTGGGCTGTTCCTGAAGGGGGTTTCCCTCGTACTTGTGGTGTGAGAATACATAGATATTGCATGAAAGTGCCAAAGCACATGTTGAGAAGATGATAATTAAGATTCTCAAAAACAAAGGAATCAATGGATTGCGTACAAGTGTTCTTTTTATGCTGGATATCATATCCTGCTTTTTGACATCGGACATCCAATACCCGGCCGTTGACCGGACTCTAGGGTTATTCTTATCGTCTCTGATTCCTCTTCCTAGTAATCGCAGGAAGAAGCCTGCTCTTTCCTGTACTATAGTTTTATCGTCTCCAAAGTAGGTTCCCACTAACGCTTCTCTCAAACGCTTGTCTCCGTCCCAAGCACCGTCCAAATTCCATTCTTTGGAGTAATTTTTGTCTAAATAGAGCTTATCGCTGGTATACACATTTGGCTGTTCAACAGAGTTCAAGAACTTATTCCAGTCTTGGTTCATTGACTTGACGTATGGGTCGTTGGCGAAGCTTAGATATTGGTCTTCTTCATTTTGTTTTGAATGTACAGACTTCACAGATGGGTTGCCCTCACTTTGATCGGTTGAATTTACGTTTGAATTGTTCAATTGGTCCTTGTAGTGAGCTCTGGATAAAGTGTCCAACACATAGGGTGGAACGATATTGGGTATGTGATTGTATAGGTTTATTTCAGTGTTCTCAAAGGCATTTTCAGGGGCTCTTCTTTCAGCGGCTGTTCTTCTAGCGGCCTCTGAGTAGTTGGAGTTTCCTGTTCCGTTGTTTACGATCCCCTTGTTATTGGCATTATTGGAGAAATAGCTGGTTCCGGAGTTCGGCTCTGTCATAACCGCTGAATGTTGATGATACCAAGTAAACGAAGCAACTACTGATTAGAGCCAACCAATGATATAGATTGAGCTCGAATTGTCACCGCGGTTGGATAGATATGTTCAAAAATGCAGCCCGGATGTTTCTGCTTCTTTAGTTTTGTCGACTATGCTCTGGAATACTGGATTGTCTCTTCCTTAAAGAAGTCCATTTCAGGTAAATAGGAGAAGGTGAAATCCAAAACTGGTTTATTTGGTGTACTGTATACAGCGCCAGGTGTCTTGGCCGTTGAGCAAGTGATGGATTGTGGGGAGGTGGGAAAGGAGGAGGTTGGTGTTGGAAGTAGGTGAAAATGTGTAAGGAAGATGTCAGCAGGGTGTTCCTCTTGAATGGGTAATATTATAGAAGGAGAGAATATGTTTGTTCTGCAGTTTTTATGGGGAGATCTATGTGATTGTGGTGCCGGAGCTTCGGTTGCGAAAAGATGGAAAAGGGATATGGACGCTTTAATACGAGAGAGGTTCGACCAAGAAATGAGTGGTTAAAACAGAATGAATATAACAGAGTTGGATAGAAGTGTTAGGGTGGTTATTTATGTTTAATTCGTGTATATTTTTACTTTTACAGATAGGTTTTCTTTTATATATGCTTCAGGAAAGGTGAAATTGGCGAAACTTCGCAGTAACATAACAAATTTATGTTTAGAGCGGTGGAGAAGTCAAAGGAGAGAGAGATTTAATAGGATGAATAACGAGCTTACCATTTCCCGAGTTATGGAATCAGACTCTGATCTATCCCAGTAGTTACCCCAGCTTGAATAGTCTTGCTTTGGCACCTACTTCTTGTTTCTGAATTGACGGGAAATGGCTGTGAAATTGGATTTAGTAGTTGCTGCTGCACCGGTGCAGGACACGATGCAATTTCTTAACAGGTCAAACCACTAGCTAACCAAACAATTTCAGAAGATGCATCATAGAAGTGGTCCAAAGCCTCCTGGTTATACTTCCACCTCCCAAACTCATTACAGATTATGCCACACAACCTCATTTCATATACGACTGAACCCATATCTTAGCTCCAATTTGCCCTACCCACCTCTCCTGCATCAGCCGCACGCTCCTTTTCAGGCAGCTCGCTTCTCAGCTGTTCACTTTTCTGTTGCTATCGAACTTCCTGTTACGCACTCACTTGTGATGTTCTTTTGCAGGTTGGCTGCACAGACTGTTTGCCACAGGAGTGCTTTTTCGCAGGTTACTCTAGTCATTTGCAGGTTACTGTCATGACTTGATGGCCGTTCTGCTGTTTAGAACCTCTAGTATGGGCTATCGCTAGCATCACAGTGGATGTGATTAACCATCTCTTTTAGTTACATTATTGGGGCAAACAGTACAGGTTCATTCTGGTATTAGTTGTGGGTTTCGTTGTAGTTGTCGCTGAAAATTCTACCAACGGTTTGCTTTATATTGTTCGGTATTCTTCCCTGACTGCCACCACCCTTCAGTCCATTCTTTTCACTTCGCTTTAGCCTCCGCTTATCAACATTGCTGTTATCGCTGTACCATGCTCTCCGTTACCACTAGGCACAAGACCGCTGTTTTGATAGCACGCTCAAAATTCATACATTCTGCTAGCATTATTTCATCGAAAAGGTACCAGTCAACAGTTTCTACCGATGAAAGAACCAAAATCATTAACCATGACTCGATCTATGTTCTCTCCATTCCTATCACCACTTCGAGGTCATACATATATTGCAACCACAAAACAGCGATTCTCGATCCCACACAGAAACAGAAGTTCCCGTTGATCACCAAAATCGAATCAAAGGTAATAGGCATTGCAACCAAGGGCTGGGACAAGTTGAGCAATTCGAAGCAGTCTGTCAACATTAAGATCACCAACTTCATCAAGAAGTTGCTTAGTACAATTCCTTATGAGGAAAATTGCTTGAAATCGTTTCCCTCGAAACTAGCAATGATTAGAGAGATCAATGAAGAGTCCCTTGAAAATGTCAACAAGAAATTGAACTCCAAAAGTACCACCTCGGCATTGGTTCAAACCCAGATTCAAGAATTGAATATCACACATGACCAATTGAAGCCAATTCCGTTGTATCATCCTTCATTCCAGAAACCAACAACGATCTTGACTCAATTGTACAACTTCAGAGACGAAGCACACTCTAAGCATTTCAAATACTCGATTTTGTGCGCCATAGGTATCCCAGTAAGTTTACCATTTGCATTAGTGCCTGTCGTTCCTAATGTTCCAGGATTCTATATCGCATATAGATTATACTGCCACGTTAAAGCACTCATGGGGGTCAAGCATTTAAACTACCTTTTAGAGAACAGCAAGAGCAACAAGAAGATAGAAGAGAAAGACGGTGAAAACTACAAGTTAGAAAACATCAGTGACGAATCCACCATTTCAGACACTGAGCATTTGGCTTTCAAGTCTCTCATTGACTTGGACCTGATCTACAAGAAGGAACACAATTCCGAAGTTTTGGTCGAGCATGTCCAAGAGGAAGAGAGAATTATCATCTCCAAGGAGATAATTGACGACCTCACGAGTCAATTGAATATGGGTTACTTGAAAGATGACTTGTTGAAGGCATTGAAACAAGAGACTACAAGATTGAATAAGAATCTCAAAATCAACGATGCAGTCGAGTAGGAGCAGCAATTCTCAACTTTAGAATGAAAATCGGCTTGTACATAGAACAGATAAAGAGACTAATACATACTCCCTGTCTTAAGTCATACTAATCCATTTAGGATAGAATTATAGGAATAATAGTATCTTGTAGCAGCAATTATAGTGACATTTCTGCAGTAACGTAGGGCTACAAATGAGCTAGGGTTACGAGCAATTTTATTGCCGAGCCCTAATAACACTCACGTGACTCAACAGTCACACCATAGTTAACAACGGCTCTTCACCTGCACAAAACACCATCGGCCAAAAATCAGTTACAGTGTCATTCGACGTTGACTTGCCCGCAACTCCTCACTTGTTATAAAAAGTATTGCATTTCCATATTGATTATTTTTCCTTTCGCTTCTCTTTCTCCAACACACTAATCAACTCAAAATGAGAAATAAGTGGAGAAAAAAGAGAGTTAGAAGACTTAAGAGAAAGAGACGGAAGGTTAGAGCTAGATCCAAGTAATCGGACAGAGATTAAAATGGCGTTCTGATGATTTTGCAAGAGACGTTGGGCTCTCCATACCAAAGAACAGAAATGAGAAGATATCAGGTGTAGATGAATGTAAAGACACTGTAAGCAGATTTAAGTCAATTGCAGAGTAAAGAAGTTTGTTCACAACGAGTGTTGTATTGTTGCTATTCGGGGATTCCCCAGAGTTTGTTCGGAATTATTGTTACTTTAGTCTTGGTTTATTATTCTAGTTCTTAGAAACTGTTTCATTCTAAATAGGTGCTTCCCGCGTTTATTGAATGTTATGTCCGTATATATGTTAATAAAAGCCATTATGGTATAACAACTGCTGTAGATTCACTAATTGTCTACTTGACTAGTACGAGCTAACAGCTGAAAATTATTGAAGAGTTTCTACTTCATTAAGGCGGCACGGATTCTTTGTCATCTATTACTGCGGTATTGGTCTCATTACCAATTAGGCAAATTGTGCTACATCCACAAAATGGCTGCAACGCTTGATATCAAGAGTGCTTTCATTATGACCGTATAGCTTTACAGAATGCAAATTGAGTGACAAGAAGGGATCATTATTGCATATAATTGAACATTCATTGAATTTCAGAATATTGCCATGAGTCGTGACATAGGCGAATATCACGATAATGAACGGCGCTTCCCTCAGTCTGCTCTACCGCTGTATCGACCAAGTGATCGTGATAGCAAGTATCGAAATCACAGATCATTTACCTTCCCAATAATTGGAAGATCAAGAGGCTCTAAGGTTCCCACCCGTGGAGCTCTCATACCTGTCAGTGCTAATATTCCAAAGGAAGCTTTAAAACTGTACCCTTCGGAAAGAGGAAATAAGCGCCCTAAACAAACACCTTTAGCTCCACTGACAAAGAACAACATCGATGAACAATTGCTTGGAAATCGTTTCCATTTGAATGGCAGCAGTCTAGAATTCGAGAATGATGAATCGGTGGAAGAATTGGAATTTAGTCAATTGTCAGCGAAGAAGTCATTGAAGATGATAAGGTCTAACGGTAAGTTCAAAACCATTCAACGAGAATTTAGCTCGGTTGAATTTCCATACGAAGACTTCTACAACTCTACGGGAGGAGCCGTAATAAGGCAATCAGCTGATTCCAGCTACTTTGACATCGAAACAGCGACAGAAACAGACGATTTCAATGGAGAGAGTTCATTGCCATATCCAAATTTACAATCAATGATACAATCGCCTCATGAACCGCCCTTTGAGATCAGAGCACAGCAGTCTGGTGGAATAATTCGTGCAGAAATAGTTGAGAGACAGAACAGAATCTTTCCTATCATGGATTACTTTCAGGAATTCATGGAGGAGAGACTTGTCAGATGGAGACCTAGCGATTCACAGCACAATAACGAACTCTCCATTGCTGGAAGACATATTTACCAGCAAGATAACTACTGTCGCCTGAAAGCAGAACAATCAACAAGTATATTGTCTTCGTTGACTGGATGGCTTTTCAAGAATAAAGCAATCGAAATAATTCCAGAGGAGTTGTCTCTACCAATTTCAATAGAGGGGACTAGCGATTCCCTTCAGCGTTCTCCAGCCACTTTAAGAGTTGTTAGAGCTGTGCAAGATGTCCCTGATTACTCTCAATTAATCGAATACACGAATTTGAAGCCAAATAGCTCCATGTCTTGTCTTGTCAACTCGCCCGTAAGAGAGTTGATACATTCTTCCAATGCGACTTTCGTGATAACTGATGAACCGGGTCTTATCGCTGAGCCATCCTACACTCCTAATGCCCTAGAATTTGAAGACTACGCCTTAAACTACATGAAGATAGATCAACTAGATGAGGCAGCGGTCATAGGAGGAAGTGCAATTGTCAACTCTTTGGACGAAGACGTAAGACATATGATCCAGGCTGTTGACAACTTTTTTGTCGATTGCTTTTGCGATTTATGGAATTGCATCTCGGCCACTGTAAGAACCCTCTACTGACAGCTTAATAATAATGTATTTTTTATAACTGAATAACTTTATTGTAGATATTGTTTATCTAGGGACGTAGAAACGAACTAAATGAGTAATGAATTTCAAAATAAATGGGATTAAATAAAAATGGGCGGACCAGTCAATATAAAGAATTAAATCGCAACTATCGAGTTTACTCAGATGCTTCAGCGAATCTCTCGGAGATCGAGGTCAACAAAGTGTTGAACTCGGCCTTACCTTCGGTTTCACCTCTAGATGGCTCAAAGAACTTAGCAGAGGAAACAGAGTGCTTGACATCAGAAGTCGCTTCAGATAACTTAGACCATTGAGCACCATTGGAGACAGCCTTTTGAGCTTCGTCGTGGTACGAGATGAAAGCTCTCATCATATCGAAAGTCTTCCAGATAGGACAGAATGCATCGTAGGTAGAGTAACCGTTTTGTTGTAAGAAATCTTCCTTAATCAAAGAGGCGACATCCAATGTAATCTTGTCAGAGTCGGACAAAGCCGACTTACCCACCAATTGGACAACTTGTTCCAATTCTTCGGCGTTTGATAAGATCTCCTTGATTTTGTTTCTCAATGCTGGAAACTCGGGGTAGTTGGAGTCGTAGTACTTGTTCAACACATTGGTGTACTTAGAGTACGACACTGCTGTGTTGATAGATGGGAAATGCTTTCTTTGAGCCAATTTCTTGTCCAAACCCCAGAAAACTTGTGTGATACCCAAGGTAGAGGTAGTAACTGGATCGGAGAAATCACCACCAGCTGGGGAGACAGCGGCAACAATGGAAACGGAACCGAGTCTCTCTGGAGAACCTAAAGCAATCGATTTACCGGCTCTCTCGTAGAAAGAAGCTAACTTGGCACCCAAGTAAGCAGGGAAACCCTGATCGGCAGGCATTTCACCCAATCTACCAGAGATTTCTCTCAAAGCTTCAGCCCAACGAGAGGAAGAATCAGCGATCATAGACACGTTCTTACCTTGATCTCTGAAGTACTCAGCTAATGTGATACCAGTGTAGATAGAAGCTTCACGAGCGGCGACTGGCATGTTAGAAGTGTTAGCCACCAAAGTGGTACGCTTCATAATTGGCTCCTTTCTTCCAGAAATTTCAGTAAACAACTCTGGGAACTCCATCAAGACCTCAGCCATTTCGTTACCACGCTCACCACAATTGTGAACTAAAGCCAAGTTCGACAACAAAAATTCGTGGTCAGACTCCTCAGAGAGAGTAAGACCATAGTAATCATCAACTTCCCTTTCCATCATGTGGAAATTGTAAGCGTGAGCAGAACGGGTTACACAGGAAGGTTCTTCGGCTCTCTTGCGAGATGCAGAGCATTTTGCAAGAACCGAATCTAAAGAAGAAGAATTAGCCATGCAAACGGCATAACTCTCTTGATGATTGACTCCGTTAACCATTCTACTAACCTCGGTGTTGATCGAGGTTGGAATACCTAAGGAACGGGCAACAGCTACGAGACCATCCCTAACATCTGGATAGATGGTCTTGATAGTTGCACTAAGACAAATGTTTGATTCGTCGTCTCTCTTGACATGGCCGTTAGAATCAACGAGACCAGCAATGAATTGCTCACGAACCTCAATGTTCTCAGAACGAAGGAAAGAAGGAACAAACTTGTGAAGTTTCTCATTGGTCTTCTTCTCACAAACTTCTGCAAGCAAAGTCCACAACAAGTTGTTAGTATTCGAATTCTTACGAATTTCCTTGCCTCCAACATCCTTGTTGTGCAAACTAACGGTAGCATCACGCGATTTCTTGTATGTTGCAACATCAGCAGTCAAGTCAGCATAACTAGCGTAATGACTAATGCGCTCGTGGATTTCCACATCGGCACTATCAGTGGAGAAGGCGGCTCTGTCAGAGTAGCCATTGCCCACCCAAAGACCCATCAAATAAGCCATGTAAGGAGCAATTGAGGCATTGAAACCATGCTTGGCAATGATTGGACCCAAAACCTCCTTCTCTAATAAAACAGGAGACCACAATTGTTGAGTTGCACGACGAACGTTCCAAGCAAGACGAGAAACATCACGAGCCTCAACAACCCATCTAATCGGAGCTTTTGAGATCTTTTCAGCTACAGCATTTGCTTTTTCAGCTGCAATTTCCGGACCTTGAGAACTGTGCTGGAAAGACTTCGTAGTGAGCTTAACCAACTTCAATCTACGTCCATTATCGGCCCTGGCATCCTTCAATTCGAAGTAAGACACAGAAGTTTGGGCTTCACCTCTAAGAATATGGTTTGTAACATTGACCCTTTGCTTAGTCTGAACAATCAACTTGTGAGTAGCGTTACATGTATAAGAAGCCGTGCCGATCGTCTCAGATGTGTGTTGTGTCTTCTCAGTGACATCGTACATGACCTCTCTTCCTCTAGGTAAGGCAACAACGTCCCTTGGAAGACCGTCTTTACCCAAGACTTGTTCCCCGATAGTAATATCTTCGACGTTCTTGTCTTCACCGTCAGCCATCAAGACCTGCGTTCCCTTGGCAAAACATCCGACATAGATAATGACATCAGAGTTGGAGAACTTAGATAAAGATTGGGAGATGACGGTTTTACCACAACCGAAAGCACCTGGAATACAAGTGGTACCACCTTGGACACATGGGAAAAGGGAGTCCAACACCCTTTGGCCTGTCAACAAGGGATAGTCGGCAGCAAGCTTTTCAGCAACTGGTCTTGGAACTCTGACTGGCCAAGTGTGCATCATAGAGTATGAACTTTTCTTGCCGTCGAATTCGACTTCTAACACGGTATCTTCGACATTATAGGAGCCGGATTCGGCAATAGAAGTGATAGTACCTCTGGCTCTTGGAGGAAGCAAGATCTTGTGGTCGTCCAATAAGGAGTTCTCGTAGATAGAACCGAAGATGTCACCACCAGTGATGTGGTCTCCAACCTTGAGACTCCCAGGAGTGAAATCGTATTGAACAGTTCTGGATAAAGCAGGAGCATCAATACCTCTTGGAATATAAATGGACTGGGACATTTCCTTAATGGCTTTCAATGGTCTTTGGATACCATCGTAAATAGTCTCCATCAAACCTGGACCCAACTCAACGGAAAGTGGTTTACCGGTTCTGAGGACTGGGTCACCAACGGTAACACCAGCAGTTTCCTCGTAGACCTGAATAGTGGCTTTGTCACCACTGATACGGATAACTTCACCAACCAAGTTGTCGTGACCAACCTTGACCAATTCGTACATAGCGCAACCAATCATGTTTTCGGCGATGATGACTGGACCGGAAACAGAGTAGATCAGACCATATTGGGACTCATCGGCGTCCTCCAAGGAAAGACGTTTTATCTCTTTACGAGCATTTTCTAAAGCACCAGCCTGGAATGACGTTAGTAAGCGGTTTGATTACAGGGCGAGCATGGTTAACGAGATATATAGATAGTAAATAATGGGACAATTCATTCGTAGAAGTAACCCAATTATCATGCAATGGGTCAATTAATCCAGTTACTCAACTCAAGCCTTTCAATAAAGCTGTTGGGCCGCTTTTTTGGGGTTGAATTGGCCGACTTTCTTCCGCCATTGGTCCAACGAACGGGTGTCACATCTACAGTATTGGCCGCCACGAACTTGGCGGTTTTCCAAGCCCGATTATCCCATTTTCTTCTTCAATTGATCTCGCCACCAGTTCAGCATAACATACCATTGTTTTCTACACGGATTTTCAGGTGTTGGGTGCCTAATAATGACTTATCTATACCCGCCAAGGGTCAATAGATACTGGTTTATTAGAAACCTCGTTTCTGAAGATTTCGAAATTGGTCGTGCGCAACGGACAAAAGATGGCGGATGCGAGATACAGGGGGAGTTACCCGGAGTGATTGGTTCGTGCGAATGCAGTTACATTTTGTGAGATATGGGAGAATTAAGTATGGGATAGTGGATGTGTGAGCGAGGGAGTGAGGTGAAGGAATGAGATCTTATCGGAGACAAGAGGAGAGAGTAGGAGAGACGAGATGGTTATGATGGTCTTTGGTTGAAAAACGGTTGAAATGAGTTAAGAAGAAATCGGGGATATAGGAGACAACAAGTTCTAAGTTGTAATGGTATAATGCTGAATCCTAGTGGTGAATAACGAACTGGAATGGTGGAAGTGAATCCGTTCGTTATTGGCTTTTTAGACACGCAATTATGAATTCTACAATGCGCTACCATGTAATCGAAAGCGAGAATGGTATTATAGGATAATATTTGTAGTATTGTGGAATTGTCTTTCTATGGTAAATGATCATAAGAGCCTTCTCGCTCAATGCCATGTCGTTGTGTATTCAAGTATATATAGCATTCTATTGACTCATTTACCTCCTAATTTTCTAGCTCTGTCTAGGGCAATATCGCACATAGCTTCAAATGCTTCGATTCTTTCCAAGTGGATGTCATTTCGGTCTATTCTCTCCTTCATGTTTTGCATCACCACTGGCCTTGAGCGACCATTTACAAAGACGACGTAGCGTAAACCAGGAAATGTAGATTCATAGAGATCGTTCAATTCGATCAATTTCTCTGATTCTTCCTTAGACGAGGCTTGGAGCGATTTCTGTTCAGCAGAAGAATGCTGTGACAATTTGACATTGCTAGATTTGGAGGAGCCGCCTAATCTAGGATGTGCAGCTATGATTTTCGAGATTTTTGGATCTACTGGAGTATTTGATGTGTGTGCTTCATTCTCTGCTTTCTTCAAGTACTCTAAAAGTTGTTTCCTTACCGTTTCTATGAATTGCTTGTAAGTTTCATACTTCGAGTCTTGCTCAACAACGGATTCAATGATAAACGCAGATAACGTCTCACACGGTTCAAACAAATGCCCGAGAATTTCGGTTTGCTCTTCCCTCGGAAGAGCTGAGAGTGATTCTACTGGTGGTAACATGTACGACATCAATGATTTATGCTATAGAATTGAATCAATTCGACAAAAAGAAGTATTGGACATCGTAATATATCTCGAGACATGGAGAAGATTGAAATCGGAATTTTTCACTCTTATCGCTCTTTCGGGATATTCCGAGGTTACCATACATAAACAGGAGTTGCAAAATTTTTTGATTTTCTTATATATCTTATTGTGGGTTCGTTCTTAAAGGAATTTAGAGTGAATTAGAATTCTATGGATGGTGTAGAAGCTGGCATGCCTCGACATGAATTGACAAATAAACATGATTGTTCTCGAACTATGTGAAAATAGAAACTCTTGTGTTATTTAGATGTAACTCTTTACCTCTTCAAGTGATAGAATAGTTTGGGTATGAAAGGAAGCACATCCTTTTGCTGCCATATTAATTTCTCCGTTGTGGTCATATACATAACATAGAACAAATCCATTTAGTATCTAGACCCGAAGTCTTTCCTTATTTCCAATACTTATATTAGAGTACTAATAAAACGAAGATATGCAGATATATAAATATAAATGTGTAGAAGTTGGGAGCCTTACCAGAATCTTCAATAGACTATTCTATTTATATTCTAAGGAGGAATGCAATGTGTCTTCCCATTCAGTTTTGGTGCTTTGGTACGTAGTCGTCTTCGAAGACCATCGTACTATCCTTTTTCACAGCCATTAGAACAACAGAATGACCCCCTTATGATGATGCGCAGTGTAGTATACAACCAGAGTGTTTATGCACTTAGGTGAAGTGCTCGAGTTGACGCAATCTTTCCAACTCCTTCTTGGTTGGTGCACCCTTCATTGCGATCAATGGATGTCTCCATTGCTTTACGTATGTGAACAAAACATCAGCTAATCTAGTAGTGTCTTCGATGCCCAAGTCCTTGAAGGTCTTAGCACTAGGGTCAATGACCTGGTTGATCAAGTGTCTTTCGATTTGATCTGGGTTGGTCATCTTCCAGTATGGTAATTGTTTCACTTCGGCAATCAATTTGGCAATTGGAAGTGGCAAGTTGTAGTCAGCGAAGTTGTAGGAAAGTGGACCAGCGTTGGAGAAATCTTGAGTGATTCCGTGGATCATTTGTCTGATCTCCAAGTAAGTTAACTTCTCTTGTCCGTACAATTCGAAGACTTGACCAGCAGTGGAGTCGTCGAAACCAATCTTCTCAAGAGCTCTGGCAGCATCCAAAACATGGATAGGGTAGATTTCCTTGGAGTTCTTTCCTGGAGTCCACATCTTCAACTTTGGTCCCAAGTAGTTCAACAAGTTGTCTTCTCTACCATACATTTGAGATGGTCTTACAATGGTAGCATCTGGAAGAATTTCTCTCACACGTTGCTCACCGATACCCTTGGTGGCATAGAAGATGGACTTCGATTCAGGGTTAGCGTTGTAGGACGAAACGTGCACGAAACGAGGCACTCCAGCGTCCTTAGCGGCTTGTGCAATTCTCTCGGTAAGGGCGATGTTTACATCGGCCATGGAGAAGTTCTTGGTGTTGTAGTCAGCACCGATACAGTTGAACACAATGTCTGAGTGAGCAACAGAGTCCTGGATCGACTTTAAGTTTCTGGCGTCAAATTCAACGAAGTTTACAACACCTAAATCTCCAGTGACCTTCAAGAAACGCTTTTTCATGTCATCTCTGAATGGAACGATGGTTGAAGTACCGTGACGGGCCAATTTGGAGGTCAAATAACGACCGAGGAAACCAGTGGCTCCGAAGACAGTGGCGGTGTAGCCAGTTCTAGAAGAACGTCCTCCCGAACCGACGGAAACATTGACCTTACCGGCTTTGGTGATGTTCAAGTCAGACTCAAGAACTGATGTGTAGATGGATCTCGACCCGAATTGTCTGGCCAAGGGCCTGGTGGAAACTCTGAGCATGTTGGATAGTCTGGGCTGACGTAGTGTTTACGCTATGGATATTGACTACAGTCACACAGATGTAAACACTATGAACAATATACAGTAAGCACTTCTTTCTCCATTCAATGCGTTTGGCTGCATTTTGGACCTTTTTAATAATTGGAAAATTCGAGCTTCTGGTTGGCTGGGCTGTCTGCAGGAGAGAGTATTGCTAGTGGGAAAGAGGACAGCTGGGAGAAAAGGAGATTGGGGTATAGTTAGAGGATATTAAGTGGCAGCTGGGATGTTCTGCTATGTTGGAGTGGAATTGAGCTTTTAGGCAGAAATTTGAAGTAAAACTTGTCGATATTGATCACCTTGAATATGGAACTAAGTGCTAGAGGTTCAAAGAAGTAATATATGTACCTGTATATGGAATATCGCTATAATTAAGCTGAGCCAATATGAAATGAAGCCTAGGAGGATGGGGAGATGGAAAATAGGTTAGGAAAATCGTTAACAGGTATCACAATCATTGGGGTTCGAGTGCTTTGGATTGGGGAATTTTGAAATTCTCTTCATGAAGATACATCACATTAAAAGCTATTGAATTCAATGGCTCCAAATTGCTAATGCCAACGCCTGCACATTGCCTAAGACATATAAAGGCAGCTATTGAAGTATATATCGTTCTATTTTAAACACTAGGGGCTTTATTAATGAAAGCAATGCTCAATAGGATTCCTCTCCAACATCCCAATAAGATGGAAGATTCTATGCACCTAATGGAGAATATTTTTGCTATGAGCTCCATGGTTCTGTTCTACACTATCGACTTTTCGAGTGATACGTTTATAGACTATAAGTAGAAGAACCAAAGAAAAATATCGTAGACACTATATGGACGAGGAAAAGCGTAACCACGAAGTCTCGTGTGGATACGGTGTTATATAACAACAACAAATAATAAAATAATAATAATAGTGTAATAAGAAACTGATTAACATTAACAAAGTGCAAGTACGTGGACTAGAATAACAGTATAAGAAAACAATGAAAAAAAGGCATGGACGCATTCATAAAAAGTAGTCGGGGGTCTTTCTGGTAACCGTGGGCTCGCCTGGTCTGACCGAAGGGTCGTATTGTAAGAATTGTCTATTGTGCTGTTCATCAACTTCCATGATAGCGGCCTGGTTACCACATCTGTAACAGTAGTTAGGGGCTGAGAAGATGGTCACCACACTCTCTTGGTGAGACCAGCTGAAACCCTCCATGACCAACTGATGTGCTCTAGCAATCAAACTCAAGTCGTTAGTGTGATTGAACTGCTCAGAGATATCTTGTCCAAAAGTGAAACCTGCACCTCTAGGAGAGATACCCCATCCGCCTCTGTCATCAGGGTCTGACCACAACAAGTCACACATTGGACCTTCATGAGGCACTTCCTGGATTCTGTTCAACTCTCTAACCTGGTCGATGGTCTCGATCATTGGCGATAAACCACCATGCAAACAGAAGACCTTGTTATCGACCAAGGCTGTGATTGGGAAGTAGTCGAACAAGTCTGTAAACAACTTCCATACAGTTGCAGATCCATACTTTCTTAAGCATTCGTCGTAGAAACCGTAAACCTGGGTGATTTGACGAGACTCGTGGTTGCCTCGCAATATGGTGATTCTGTTGGGGTATCTGACCTTCAAGCACACCAAGTACGAGACGGTTTCCACGGAGTAGTATCCTCTATCGACGTAGTCTCCCATGAATAAATAGTTGGTGTCTGGGCATGGTCCTCCTATTTTGAACAATTCAATGAGATCATGGAATTGACCGTGAACATCTCCACAGATGGTAACTGGAACTTGAACAGGCTGGACATTTTCTTCAAATTGTAATACGTCGATGGCCATGTCACATAATCTCTTGACGTCAGCTTCAGACAATGGCTCACACTTGGACAACTTATCGATCCATTCGTCCAATTGTGATACTGAAGTGGGGTTCAAGTCTTGTTTCTTATGAGCATTGCCGGTGTTGTTGTTGCTTGGCGTAGCATCACCAGCAGAATGAGATTCCGAGGCATTGTGTTTTAAATCTTCGACGTCCTCCATTGGTACGTCTGTGTCTAAGTCCATAATGAGATTTTTTGTGTTTGTTTTGAATAGAACTGATCAATAGGGTGTTGGTGACTGGGTACAACCGCTACTGTTACTGCTAATGCTATGCTATAAAGGACCTATGAAAACCTAGTAAAGATACGGTTTTTTGGTGCAATGAAACTCGAAATGGATGCTAATGGGCGCTCTGTGGATGTTGAAAGAGCTATGGCCCGATTGGATGTGTTTTCGTGGCGATTTGGTGGCGTTGGTCGAGAAGACTTGGCTATGGCTGCTGTGGTTGATACGACTGCGACAGTACTAGGGCGGCACACCTTGATTTCGTGCGATTCGGCCGGTTGATGGTGGAAAGGCGCACTTGGGGAACAGATGGACGCGATGGTAGTGGTTACAGCTCACGGATTTGATCTATGCGTGCTTCTACTGGGGGTTCAAAACTGGCACTCGAGTGATCCTTGGTTCTTCAACCTCCAAAATGTCCAAATTTTTCTGGCCGGCGTTGTTGTGAGTGGGGCCTGCATCCAGTGGTGGGAGAGGTCTGAGAAAAATGCGAGGTGTCAGTGTCTGATTGTTGTGAGTGGTGGTTTGGTGTCGGATTGTGGTGAGTGGTGTGTGGTGTGAGTGAGAGCTGGGAGTTTCAGTGTATTGCTACTGTGTTTTAGTGTCAGCGTACTATAGTAGGAGAGTGTGTGCTAGAGAGTGTGGGTGTATCTGTATGTTTGTAGTACTAGGGTAGGCTCTCTAGTAGTACTTCTATGGGAAAATTCGCCATTCGTAAATGAAGATGTCATTTGCAATGGAAGAGTAGAAGGTGGTTTATGTTATATGCCTCTATAGCGTAACATAAATGGTGGAGGTAATATGTGCCATATAATGCATAAGGAGAGACCATCTACACTTAAAATAAACAATTGTCTAACTAAAGTTGCCAGTGAACTATAACAAAACATCTGTATCTAATCTAATGCTGGCCTATCACGGAAATATTCCGTCTTGTACTTAATCACTCACGAAGTCTATGATATTCTGAGCTTATACAACCCCAATCAACTTGATTCGGAGCTTCTACAGCACTGCTAATTGTGGTGGAAGACTTAACGGTCACGTGATAAAACGGTTTCAGATTTCGTGTCTGATATTTGGGCATGACTGGATGATAGCGGTTTTAGCACCATATTTGGATAAAAAATGACAGATTTTCACGGAAATGCAGAGCTACTGTGATTTATAACGTCTACCAACCATTTACAGCGAGGCATTTCCTGTTTTTGATAATGTTATTAATACTGATTGGTGGTACTGGTGCGCTAGTTCTTTGGAGTGGGATGACGTGAGAAATGTCTGAAACGCACCTCGTAGACGAGACTTCACGACCACTCTGAAATATCTTTCAGTGGAGCATTTACATGGAGCCATTTCCTATCATTATTTTCCATCTTTTTCCATCTCTCCTTCAATATTCCTCTTCCATTTGGGAACTCTATCCCAGTGTAATTAAATGATCTATCGTTTCCACCTCGGTCATCTACAACAACTAAATCCGACGGAAACAGCCTAAGAAAATAGAAGGAACAGAGGCTTAAAGTTGTTCCCCTCCCTAATCTCCTGTTGTAGCGAAAAATCGGATTTTACTTGCATTTTCCGTCCCCCCCACCCCTCTACATCACACATTGAATGAATGACCAACTTCAACAGTACTTCATTTCAGCCATGTAGTCGTAAACTAAACTAAACACCATCTTGCACCCACATGCTGTCAGGTGTCTGAATCTAATGCATTGCGTCAGGGGCCTTTAGATATCAGACGTTTTATGCGGTATATGCAGTATATAGTAAATAAATAAAATGAAGAACTGTCATTTCAAGATCTACTATGATACAAGAGTATCTATCTGGCCGCTTCAATTGTCTATGTCTATTTGTAGCACAGATTAGAGGAAGGGTGTCCACCAACACATACAACATCTTTCGTCGCAATTGGCACCGATTCGTCTACATTCTTCTTCCCATCTCGGCAATCATTAAGCGTAGTGTGTCTGCAGTATCAATCTCATTGTAATAGGATTTCCTCTTTGGGACACTTTGTAACCGATTGTGGAAGCAAAGGACATTTGATTGCAAAACGTGAAGCGAAGTAGCTAAAGAGAGTACATTAAAACTTAGGTAACACACCCATTGAATGCAAACGAGTGTACCTGATCGTGTATTTTTCTTCTGTGCAACTAATGATGACATGCAATAATGGAGGATTTATCGTGTGCTCTACTTGAAGTCCCGAAGTGGAAAAAGCAAATTCACTACTACTTATTGAATTGATGTTAGTCTAAACATTTTGGAGGATGTGCGTAAACTCTCATTCGCTTCATATGGGGCAAGTTTGCTTTAGTACTTTAGCATGCCTCGAAGCTTTGTTCTTAAGACGATTGATTGCTTTGAAATTGCTTAGTAGGACTTTACGGTTAATTTTGTTATTTAGTGCTTCTTGGACTACTTTTCTTATCCGATACATACGATATCTGGTATCAACGGGCTGTGGAATGGATGCAAAAAAAATGTAGGATACTGTCTGATCGTCAGCCCCAAAAAGCTCAGATGCAAATGTCGACCGAAATGAATACGAAGTCCCAGTAGACTTATATACAAGTATTAGGACATTGTATACACCTTGTCAGTTAGCTGAAAAGCTCATGGTGAACTACTAACTACTGGAGGATTTCAACTTCGCCAAGTAAGCTACAAATTTAGCATAGGCTTCGTTGTGTGATCTCCAAGACTGCTGTCCTAAATTGATTGTGTTTTTTTACATTTCTAGAGTTTACTATAATTGACGCTTGCAAATGGAAGTCTTATAGCGTTGTTGATGATACCATCTTCCAGGAAAATCAGATTATGTGTATACTACTAGAAAACGTCCGGGTAAACCATCCAGTGATAGTCCTGTCTCTACTCTTTTCTACATGCTGCATATCTATTAATTTATTAGTTCTATACGAAGGGAAACAAATCGTATCACACATAAATGGCAAGTGCCATGTTTTAATCATTATTGAGCATTGAACAACATGAGATCGTCAAAAAAGTTACATTAGAAACTGGCCCGGCGTCAACTTGATATCTTCGTCCTTGCTGTTGTGACCCAAACTGTTACTGATATTCGGGTTGCTGTGCAGATGGACACTCGGTGTGTTCATATTATGGTTCATGGGTGTCATCCCAGAGATCCCTCCATGGTTGGCCGTCGGACTAGCGGCAACTCCACCCAAGTAAGTGCTGTTAAATTGAAGCAAATTGGTTAATGAGCCACTGGTTCCTCCACCGTAGAAATCCTCGTTAATCTGATTGAACAAGTTGTAGAGATTCTTGGTACTAGCACTCATGGCCATGTTATTGGCGCTAGTAGTGTTCATGCCTGCATTATCATTCTTCATGGTGGTCGTTGAAGACACCGGAGGCAAGTTACCACCGTGCTCCACAGATGTAGCACTCGTTACAGAATGGGATGACGATGTGGAAGCGGCCGAAGAAGCTCTAGAGGCCATCTGTGTCGATCGGGCTGCTGCAGTATTTGCTATAGATGCTGGACGGCCTGGGTTGATCGAGAAGAAACCCTCTTCGTCCTCTTCTTCATCTTCTTCGTCATCAGGAATCATCCGGTGTACCTTAGGAAGTTGTCTAATTGTAACCTCGGGACTAGGATAATTCGTGACAAGAGTAGAGTTCGGCATAGACGAATTGGGCGAGTTTATCATCAACTTCGTGGCATCCAACTCTTCCAAAAGATGGTTAATCGACACATCGATGTTGGTGTCTTGCGACTTTATCAACTCTCTTTCGAGTAATTGCTTATGGTCATTCATTTTCTTGAATTCTGTTAACTTGTGAAGATTCTCGGCGAGGTTACAGAACCACAGGTAGAGCAACTTTTCGGACCGGATAAGCTTGTTGATGTTGTTGAAGAAGGGGAAGTGTTTACGCAAGTTCTCACTGAATTCTACGATGATATGGTCTTCTTGGGCGTTTTCAATACGTCTAGCTTGGGTGAGGTCCTGGTCCATCTTGATCTTAGCCTCGTCCTCGTTGGTTTCCAAGAGTATCTTCAAGAGATGAAGCATGTGAGGCAACAACTGGTAGTTCGATATCTGTATCTTAAACAAATCAGTGTCTGATTTCGACAAACTGGCGTTGAAGTCTTTGGTTATCTGGATGAGTTCTCTCTTCGAATCTTCCAAATTTAAGGGGAAGGTAACTAGGACTTTGAAGATAAGAACATTCTTAATCACCTCGAGGATTTCATCACCACTATTCAAGGCTCTAGTCTTGTCTCTAAGCGAGAGATACTTTGAGGCCTTTGAGTCTGCATATTTAAGGCTGACGTTAAAGTTCGAGAATCGGACCAATTTTCCAAGCACATTCAGATCTACGTCGTTAGCGTCGTCGATAATCAGAATCAACTCAAAGAGGAAGTTGGAGTTGAACAGGTTGTTGATGTTGTCACTCTTGTACTTGAGGAAACGACGCGAATTCAAGTGGACAATGACGTCTGTGTTTCTGACCAAGTTAAGGTTGTAGTTGTTTGACGAGTAGACCATGTAGTACCTTTCGTAGGTAAAGAGCATCTCGAACAACTCGTACAATTGAACCACGACTGCGCTGTCGTTAGATTTAATGTTGATGAGCTGGTAGTAGGCAATACTCTTTCTCAAGTTTACCAACTTCTGGTGCTCCTGAGCTTCGTTTCCGTAGTTGTTGTCGTTGCTTGTGGCATTGTTCAAGGTATTGGTCAAGTTCAAGGTATGGTAGTAGTTACATAAGTGCAAAGAGCACAACGACAAGTTGTAGTAGATCTGGTACTGGTTGATGTGGTTGAGGTTGAGGTTGTTCAAGTTTTTGGCGTTATTCTGGGGAATGATGGGTGGCACAATGAGATTCTTCTCGACCAAGGTATTGATCTCGATGCACTTGAAATGGAGAAGATTCTTGTAGTTCTTGAAGTTACGGAAAAGAAGGTTCTTCTTCGGATACTTGATGAAGTTACGGAACTTTTGCTTCTTCAACTTGATCAAGATCTCACAGATGATGAGATTGACGGTGAGTACGACCAAGAGCTTCGAGAGAAAGATCATGTCATCGTGATGTTCCATTAGGTTGATTTCCAGATGTAATGGGTTGTGAGGAAGATGGTGGTAGTTGGGAAAATTGGTAGTCACGAACTCGATGAGCTTCATGTAGTTTATTACCAATGACTGGACTGTCAAAGGCTTGACAAGCTCAAAAACGATTGGTTCGTCGCCGATAAGGGCGATATTCTCGATCAAGTTGTAAGGTGTAACCTTGTACTCTGTTGTGGTGTTGTTGTCAAATCCTTTTGATGATGCAGAGTTCATATTTGCTGCTGTTGCCGAGGAAACGGCTACAGAGGAAGCTGACAGCGATAACTGCTCGTCTTCGACCTCGTTCGAGGACTCTTTTATGGGGATTACGTTGTTGGCACTTGGAGTAGCTGATAACGACGGCCTCTTCTTCATAACGGGCAAGCCGTTGTTGATCTCGATGACTTCGCTCAAACTGTTGATGGAATCCAACGTCTTGCGGTGGAGGTTCTTGGGACCGGACTTCTTTCTCTCTCGAAGCTGGGTACAGTTCAAGTTGTTGGCTACACAGTGATTACAGGGTCTTCTTGCTTCACATTTGACCTTTCTGATAGCACAGGCATCGCACGCCCTTACGTTGGACTTTCTCTTCTTGTTGGAGGATTGGGCTGCGCTGGAGTTGATGTGCTTGTTGGTCACCGCCACGGGCTTAGAAATGGACGACGACGATGTGTTTGGAGCATTGGCGAAGAGGTTGGAGATGCTGGAGTCGACGCCCGAGGAAGAAGGTGGTTCTGGTGAGTAGCTGGTACGGAACACGGACTGGTTTCCCGAGGTGTTCCCACTGTTGGTGTCGGTGATATTGTTATTACTATGATTTACTTCGTTGTTGATGTCGCCGATGTTCTGGCTCATCGGGTTGTTCATATGGTTCGCTGTGAAGGCTGTATGAGAGAGCTGTGGGGCATCGAAGCCATGGCTGAGTGTATGACCATGAGGATGAGGCATGCTGTGTACTTGGGCATATGGGTTGGGAAGAGGGCTCTGGTTGAATGGCGAGTCCATGACGGGCTTGTTGGAGGAGTTAGGAGCGTTCGGGAACTTGGAATCATTCTGGAACATCATCTTGGCCGGTGGTTGACATGCGTTGGTGGTGGGTGAGCTATTTGTCTATGTTGGTGGTGTATAAGACTATGTAAGTGGTGGATATGTCTGTTGGCAGTGGTTGTGATGAGTATTGAAAATTTGGTGGTGGATAAGACTGTTGTCGTCTGCTTTGGATGAATAGAAACGAGTCAAGGTTGTGTGTTACTGGGTTCTCGGTGACAGCAGTATTAGTGATGTTGGAGCCTGAGCAAGACGAGAACTGATATGGACCGCTGGAATGCTAGGATTCTCCGGTTGACGATATCGGAACTTCTTGGTGTCTATGTCAACGGCGACGGGGAGGGGGAGCCAAAGGGAATAAGAGCGACGGTAATACGACGATAATCCGATGGTCTTTCGGTGAAAAGTGGCAGTAGCTCCAGAAGGAAACAACAGGCACGACGACACGGGAGGACAAAGACGAAGAAGAAATCGAAAACGAAAACGATGTCAACGACAAACACTCCTAAGGCAATAATGTGAAGAATAGTAGTAGTAATTAATATAATATATAATAATAATAATACCAATACCAATATTAACGCTAACAGCCCAGAAAGAAAAATACTGACTTTCTTGGGTTACGAGTGATGCTATGGTTTCCCGAGTGAACTATTCTCTGCTCTAAGAAGACAGACAATCGGAAAAAAATGAAGAGCGAACGCACCGGTGAACAATGGAGGGAAGGTGCGTGGGTTGTTGGAGAGGGTGGAGTAGAAAGAGCCAGAATAGCGAAGAAGAATAAGAAAGAAAGCGAATGGGAATGTAAATGGTTCAGCGAGGCAGAGAAAAGAGAGCTGAGGACGAGAAGAGTGTACTGCAAAAGAGAAACACAGTACGACAAACAAACAACGGAACGTGCAATGGTTAAGCTCGTAAACTCAGAAAACTTCCAACCAGAAGAACGGAGAAACAGTCTGACAGCGGGACAAAGCTACAGAGCCAGTATTTAAGGCAATGACAAAAGAAACGTGAGGGCCATTTGCTTTCTACTACAGGGTTATGCTGTTGAGAAAGTTGTTCCGATGACTAGTGCCATAAAAGACAACGACAGAAGACACGGACGATTCTCTACGGTCTACGATCTTTTACGTCATGCCAATAACATGACCGAAAAAGAATAGCATTGGAATGACTACTGGACTATTAATCTGACCTTTGGGGCCAATACACTACTACTCCACATCTCCTCAGAGCCTATCATCTTCCAGGTCACTGGAACATTCTTACTACTTCCTGCTAACTCCACTCGCTCCTCTCCACAGACAAAGCCATCCATGACCCCAAAGCAGTAATGTTTCCGGAACTGTCTCTACTCCGAAGAACAGAAAGTTGGGCAGGGGCCATACAATGAGCTCAGTAAGCACGCACAGTGTCTAATAATAATGTTAGTGTGAATAATTAAATATAATATTATTAATCAATATTGGGAGGAATTTTAAAGTGTTAATAATATTGCTCTGGAGTAGAATACCATGTTTTGAAATTATATTATTACTCAAAAACCTCTTGATTAATAATCTCTACCGATGGAGACGCCAATTACGTCCCCAATGCTGGTAAAATTCCTCCCATTCAGGTTGAAAACGCACTAGCCCTATGCTATGCACTAACACTGCCATTCAGATCGTTGTCCTACATACACTAGCCATCACAACTCCCCAGTAGATCGTTCAATGTCCATATGCCATATACGAGTTCGAGCGCTCCACTTTCCTCGAATCGGGGTCTGTACAGTCTAATCTCCCCACTGTGGTATTTCGTAGCAGCCAATAGAGAGACAGAGGCGTGGACGACACTTACAAAGTGTGAAATCAACTGGTTGCAGCCCCCGACAGCGGCTCGTGCTCGATACGACTCCGGTTGTTCCCCTGCCGTCTGGCTTCTGAGTCCTCGCTTCTCTCTACTATTTCAAGATCGTCCTTGCAGTGGTGACTGTCCGTACTGGTTTTGTGGTTCAGTCCCATCGAGTCCAGTTACCCACTGCACTGACAATCTCCCCTATCTGGTCTTCGTTGTACGTCAAAAAATATACAGTCCCTACATTTGCCTCTACAATCGAGATAGTTCTGGACTCACATCTAGCGCATTAGATGAGACCCCCTCCGTTTTCGGGAGTCCATTACTAGGTATTATGTGTGTCCATTTCAGTGTCACAAAACTTTGATGAAATTTTTGCGTGGGGTTAGGTGGGGTAATGAGAAAAATTTTCGTGGTGGGAATCAATTGCCAGGTCCAGAGAAGAAAAGAACTGGAGAAAAACGGAGATTCTAGGAGAATTTTTACGGGATGTCGAGGAATTAGCTTCTGGCCCCTCTTTATGGGGCTTTCGAGCATTATTTGTGGGTCTTTTAAGTGGATTTGATGGGTAATTGTCCAATTCACGTCAGCTTAGAACCTCGAGAAAAACAAAGGCGGCTTTTGGAGGAGTGCAACGTTGCATTTTTTGTTTGACACATTGCGGCAATTTATCCGGGACCTTGAAATATTAGCCATGGTGGATTCATTATTACAGACGAGAAAACGGGGTTTGATGGCAGATTGTCATTCTCATACCTATAGGTTACCACGGTTTATAATTATACTCTAATTGGAGACACCTGGAAGCCACTCAGTAGTGGTGATCCCTGTCTGAAAATCTACTATTTTTAGTTTATCATTTCATTTACAGATGCTGCAAGGGAGGACTAGATGTGAGGGAAGCCTGTGCTTTAAAATTTAATTGAGCACCACTTTAACTACTAAGCCCGTAAGAATTGCGTGTTTGCTTTTATTTTTGGGGACGCCTGGTGGCTTCCATAACTATTTAAATAGCGCAAGGTAACTGGTATCGACAGGCGTGTTGTTCTTGAGTTTTTGACCAATTACGTTCTCTGTTGCATACATGTGTGGTCCCAGGTTCTACTGACCCTTTTTCTGTTATTGTAATTAAGATCGTCGCTTTAGTGGTTTATTTTCTAGCTAGAATCTGGCTCGGAATATTGCTTGGTTAATCTCGCATTAGAATCAGAAACTTCGCAATCTATATGTGGTCATTTCATATGGAGACATAAATGCGGAACTACTTTCTTGTTCTTGTGGGAATCTTTTGCAGTAAGATTTGCTTCCTGTGGCCCCGGTCATTGAATTAGTAATGACGGGAATACTGCTAGAAATGATCTTTCTCTCAGTTTATAATTATTGGGCAAGACGTCTTAACCTTCTCTGTTGACAAGGCTTCTAAACTTTGTTTGCATTTCTATCATGTCCTGGAAAATGCTGTACTTTATCTCAAGTAACTCTTGATCGTCGCCTGAAGGATGTATTTCTTTTTCAGGCACATTGAAGTCTGGGCTTGTAGGTAGTATGGATGAGGGTCTCTTTAAGTTGAATTTTCCTGCCCTGGCTATATCCCCGATGAAAGATGCTCCTCTCGCTACATTATACTTGGCATCAACATCAACTGGGGTAACTCTAAGCTGTGTTACAGTACTCAAAAGTTCTAAAAACCTCATGTTCTTAGCTTGAGACCCACTTACTCGGATTTGATCAACTTTGAAAGCACCTCTCATCAATGTTTCCACAATATGTCTGGTTTGAAAGCACAAGAATTCTAAGATTAAATTGTACTTGATCACAAAACTCTTGCTCTCCTCATTATTATCGATAATTGGAGCTAAGGTTCTATCGTAATTAAAACCATCTATTACCATTTCACTCATTGCGTTATCGCTTATTGGGTTTCTATTTCCGTCGACATCTCCGTAGTAAAAATAGTTTCTGATATCTTGAGTTATGCTTGTAGTCAGAAGTTTGCTTGTCTCCTGTTCAAGGTACTCAAACACAGTAGAAGGTACAGCATCTTTAGATACATTCTCTCGTATGAACTTCTCGAATGTTCTGAAAAGTCGCTGGAATAGTTTACCTGTAGATGGTTGCCCAAGTTCATATACCTTAGTATCTGGTATTATCTGATTAAATGGCCCCCAAACATTTGGAATAAAATTCACAGTGTCATCATTAGAAGCAATGATGAAGCAAGTTGATGTGCCAGCAACCATCGATAGAGTACCACTAGTTGGATCTTGAATACCTGTGGGTTCACAGATATTGGCCAACCATCCAGCGTAACTATCAATGCAGCCATTGCCAATAAAGGTTTCGGTAAAGCCAAAAGATGCATGGACCGGCCCTAAGTTCAAGCCAACAGTAGGAAAACTTGAAGTAACGACGTTGAAGTCTACTCCGCCAACCTCTATATTCTCGTTTATTCCAAATGTCTCTACCAATACTTTCCTAGACCACCCTTTTATTGAACCATCAATTGCATAGCCGCTGTCCTCAAAGTCAACCACCTTCAATTCGTACTTGACCAACCAGTCATCAGTGAATCCACCAACGAGAAGTAGGTAATTGATCCAATCGTATAACTCGTAGCACACCAATTTCCTCTCTGGAAAGTTATCACTTAGCCATTTCAACTTGGGAATTCCTAATTCGGGAACGAACAGTCCACCTACGTATCTTGTGATGTATCCATCTTTAAGTAGCCTATTCAAGTGCTTTGTTTCCTCTGTAGCGCGATTGTCCATCCATAAAATTACATCTTGTAATTTCTGTGGGCTATTGTCACCAGCGATTGCATTGAAGGGTTTTAAATAAGTTACATTGTCTACAACTAGCTTCTCCAATACCACCATTGAGCATGTAGCAGTTGTTCCAATGGCTCGTGCGTTGTCTTTGTGTTTGAGATTTGAGATAAGACCAAGTAGCTTGTTGAATATCTCAAGTGACGATTGAGTTATGTTGTTTCCGTTGTGGTTAGTGGTTATGCCAGACTCGTAGCTTTCTCCTTTTCCGCCATCGTTGTAGTATAGTCGTACAGAACCAGTACCTACATCAATTCCTAGTGTAGCAGACATATTACTTGCGGGTTTGAAGAATAAGACGGAAATTGATTTTAAAATATCGCATGAATTTGTTTGCGGCTAGGGATAGGCTGTTTGTGCTACAATGAGAATGTATTGTCGCTTATTTTGTCAATTTTACTGAGAGTAGTTACTTTGGATGAATATAATAATCGTCTGTATATTCCCGAATGCATGGTTCTAGTGAAAATACGTCAATGCATAGACGTACTGCTTCTCGTACTCCACATTTCGCTGTCAACTATGCAGATATTGAAATAAGGTTATAAATTATATGGCCATGCACTCCCCTGATAACTGTAATATGTTCTTATTCCTGTATCTGTATTGTTAATAATTCATTATGTTCTTTATTTGATGTGGATCCACAGATTGGCGATAGATGTTGGACACAGCGCTTATACTCCTGGGAATCTGTGGTGACTTAAAATTCGGCGTCTATTCTACAACATTGTAACTGATTAAACATGACATTAAATACAAACCAAACAGAACAAAAAGTCTATGCAGAAAACGAGTGGGAAGAAGAGGGTATTCTTTCACATCCTTCTCCTTTTTTTGAAATAAAGTAATACAAGCTATGAAAAAGACCATTTGGCAGGCGACCACCAAATGGCTGAAAATTTTGGTATACACATGACTTCCCCAAATTTATGGAGTCCATAAATTGAATTAAACGCATCTCTACATTTAGTATCCAAGAGAAGCTGCGGAACCTTGTTGTTGGATCCATCCCTCGACGGTTTCTTGAGAAAGAGAGGAGTCGAAGTCCACGTCGACCTCAAGGATGTGAATTTGGGTGTCAGTGAAGATAACAGCAGCCTTCAAAGAACCACTGGTTGGTCTGGTGAAGTAGTCTTGAGAACCACCACCACCGTTAGAAGTACCATCGCTACCTTGACCATCGTGTAAGTGAGAAATCAATTTGTCACTGCCAGAACTCAAGATCTCGAACAAGTCCATCTCACCACAACCAGTCTTCCAACATGAACAGGTGGCATCACCGTATTGCAAAGTTCTTGGGATCTTGGCGTTCAATAACCAGATAGCTGGCATGTCAGCGTTGAAACCGCTTCCGGAGTCAGATGGCATCTCGAATTCAAAAACAAAGATCTTGGAGTTACCTCCGAAACCGTGGTAAGCTGGGATACCGTTTCTGTAGTATCCACAGTCGTTTCCGGAACACTTGTTACCAGCCATAATGACAAATTCAGTGTTAGATGGAATTGTAACGTCACCAAGAGCAACTGGAGAAGAAGATCCACCAGAGGCATCAGAGTTGGCGTAAGACAACGAGTTACCGAAGGTAGAAGACCAGACACCGGAACCAGAACCACCGAAGTAGTTAAGGAAAACACAGTTGTCAGCGGAACCTGGAGTGTAGTAAGAAGATCTTTCCCAGTCACCAGCTGCAACAGAGGCAGTAGAACCAGAAACAGAGTTGCTGGAAGTGGTGGTTGGAGGAGAGTTGGTGCTAACGTCAGGACTGTTAGTGTTACCTTGGCCAGCGCCATTAGCTGGGCCCACAGGGCTGGCGGTACCAGCAGGAGCTGGAGCAGATTCTACGGAAACTGTAGCGATAATGGCAGTTGTGGAAATTGGGTTACCTTGAGCGTCAACTAAAACAGTTTCGGTGACCTCGATAATTTCGGTAGCACGCTTGTGCTTGTGGTGAACATGCTTGGTAACGCACTCTTCGTCGTCTTCTCTCTTTTGGTTGGAGGATGATGGGTAGTAGACACCGAACTGCAATAACTTCAAAGGACCTCTGAAGTGAACGGAAAGCTCCTCATCCAATGGGGAAAGGTTACCTGAGAATGAGTATGGCTGTTGGGAGCATTGACCGGAGGTTTCATCCATGTTGGTGACATCTTGGTAGGTTCCTGAGTAACCGAGACCCGAGTAGATAATCTTGTTTGTTTCGGAACAGTAGTAGTTACCACCGACGTTGGAGCAGCCGGCGGAGACGGCTGTGATGGCTGCTGTCAAGGCAAGCAAGACAGAAGAAGTGAACTTCATTGTAGGATATTAATGGGTAGCAGGGATATATAAGGTAGCAAGCTCCAAGTTGGAACAGTGTTCTGTGGTATCTGAAGCGATGACTATACTAATAACAACAACTTAATCGGCTTGACTACGGTACGCTAGTGTGTGAAGGAATGACAGCTATCTCTTTTGCAAAGAAACAACGGATACACAGCTATATAAGTCCAAGTGGTCAGAAAGAAAAGGTGTTAATATTAATTAATATTAAAATTATTAGCCTGGTAAGTCACAAGTTAAGGAAGAGAAATCTTTACAACCAACTAAACAGCAAACCACACCGACGTGAAAGGAGGCAGAATGAAGGGATTATATTCTCGGAATGAGTAGCAGGAGGGAAAAAGTCAGACAGTGAGGGGGCCTAGCATAAGGCTGGCTGGAACAAAGGTAAACACAGTGCTAGAAAATAATTTCAAAACGCGATGTTTGGTGTGCCCGGAATGCAGAAGGGGGCCGAGGGTGCGAGATGCGGAAACGGTGACGAGGAAATTGACGGTGGGCATTTTGTATTGATATCACGTGCTTATGTCTCGTGTGAAATTTTTTCCGAGGGTGGGTGGTAGGAGCCCTTTTGTTGCGTGTTGTTGTTTTTCTTAAGCTGACTGCATATATACCGTGTTCTTTGTCCGACCTTGTCTTGGTTTCTGTGTGTTGCAGGAGCTCCCTGCCCGAGGGTAAACACTGCATTACGGTGCAGGATTTAGCTACAACCTGGTTGGTCGGCATTTCCATATCGGGCCATATTTGTACCGTTTCTGTCGTTTAGGTCCAAGATTTAAACCGGATAGGTAGTATTCTATGCTCATGCCAGCCTTACTAGGGTCAACAGGGTAACATGTCTTGTAGAATTAGCTTAAACAAGAGATGTGCCAGCAGGCCCCAGCACAATTGAGCCTACAGGGATGCCAGGTTCGCCTTGAGCGGTACTTGCTAACCCTAGTAAATAGTGGGTGGTGGCTAGGCGGTGCTTGGGACTTTCCATGCTGAGCCTTGGATACCACGGTGGGTGCTCTCCACCACCTCGTGTGAAACTACCGCTCTACTTGGTCAATGTTATTGTTATTATCGTCTAGTAACATACCAGGGCACTGAAAATGGGTGCCCGCTCACACAGTGCTGAAACATTGGTGGGCTATACCGTCTGTCCAGTTGTTAACATATTCCATCGTGTAATGGAGGCACGGTACCACAGTGCTACAGTGCCAAACTACAGTGCTACGTTACCAAGTGGAACTTGAAAATCTTACCGGTTAGAACCGTTGACGAACAGAGACCTCTTCTCCTTCACGGGCTATCAACCACACGAACACTGAGCCCACTAGAAAGGAGTCATTGACCGGATCTATTCCGGAAGTCTACGTGTATGTTTTGGTTCTTTGTGTGCCGGATTTTGATGTCTGGTTTTCTTGTCCGTTTCGGGATGTTGCATTGCGACACACAGCGATCTTGCGACAAGAGGCTATTGTCCAGCAGACACTGCTGAAACGAGATCTGAAGTGGCATATACACCAGCTATGGGTGCAAGCAGTTTGCAGAAGAGACCCAATTTTGCACTTGAAGGTATTTAATGAGTTCGACGCCCTGCTTCAGGGAGAATTTAGATAAGGATATTAAAGGCTCGAAAGTGCCTGTCAGAACCTTTTCGGTCGATGTCCCGAAAGCCAGCGGATAACGTCTAGCGACTATTTGATGCAAGCTGCTGGCTTTAAAGTAGTGTATATCATATGTGACGATCTGGAGCGAGCCAAGTTTTCTCGACAGGAAAAAAATGTAGTCATTTTCTCGTATCTGAGTAGTATTAAACGGATGCGTAGTCACTTCGTCTCTCAGGCCAGATTTTTCATTAATTTCGTATTGAAAGAATGTTTCAAAAGGTCTAGATGACATCAACTCTATACCAAATTGAAACAATATTATGTGCATCTGGCGTAGCGGGTAGAGCTCCGATTGGCTGCACTTCATTTAGATCACTCATGTAAGTCTCTTTGAACAGTGCATGTAGGCTTTTGGACTAAATTCGTGCAATCGAGTATAATCTCGAACGTCTAAGTTGAAGAGTAGTAAAGTGCATCTCTCGTATCCTCCGCTTTCTCTACTAATAGGCGACAAATCATTTCGTAGTAAGCAGGTTAGAAAGTATGATGATGTCATGGATTGTTATGTAATGTCATGTAGATCTCAACGGCTTTTTAAGGTTGCATTTGCAATGCGAAAAAATTTTCACAGCTTATCGAAGTTGCAAACCATAATGAATCAAGACTTTTAGCTGTTTGCAATATCCGGTGAACATAAAGACATGCCATAAGAGACGTACAGAGTCGGATTACATCTCATTGTTTCGTTCTTCCTCTTGTTTTAATGGTTATGCAAATTCGCTGTACTCCTTTCTGCCCAAAGAGCCAACACAGCTGAGACTGTAAAAGTTCTAGACCCTCGAAGTCATATGTAACGCTGTTTTCATCTGCACCATCTATGATGGTTTTTATAATAGTTTGCAGATCATTCGACTATCTACCGGCCACATGCCAGTCTTCTGCGGTCCATAGCTCGTCTCATAACTCGGTGATTCGGCACCACAAAGTTATAAAAGATAAAGTACTCTTCTCGGATGATTAAAGAATTCAAAACTCTATTCAGACAGAATCTACTGTAAAAAAATGTGCTGTTGGGGTCTTAAAATATTTTTAAAGATATTCCTAATATCCAAAAAAATTTCAGAGCCATTAAATAGGGTCAGGCTAATATGCTCTTTCAAATTAATAAGGCATACAACTTGTATTTAAAATTTAATGTGTCTCCGGCATTCTAGCAAACCAATGCCATAATTTGCAGGATCACTGCTCTTCTAAGTAAGAGTAAGTAGAATTACCTACCCGAGACCTTATTGTTCAATTTTATTGAGCCAATCAATTATTCTATCAAATATTAGAACTAGTCTTATATTCCCAAGAGGCGCGCAAATATTTTTGGCATAACCGCGTACCTTCAATTTGCGCTTTATTGTGAACTTTGTTTTTTTGGAAAGTAGTGGAATGCTGGTGCCTCTATACCAGCTATGGGCTTAGATTTTAAGAAATGATAAGTTGAGGTGACGGCGAGACTACCATTTCTTCCTTGCTTTAAACGAAAGCAAAAAGGTAAAGTGAGAAGTTACCATATTGGGTTAGTGATATCTAGCAAGTTTCACTACTAGGGGAGTCGCCAACCTTTAGTAAAATCTATCAAGGAACAGCGACAAAACTTTTGTGCCAAAATTAGATGGAATTGTGTATATCCAATGGATATTGTTAATTTATTGTTAATTTATTATTATTCGGGAATACTTGGTTTCTAGACGCAAGATACTCCCAAAAAAAAGGAAATACATCAACCTTCCGTATATATACAATCAAGAAGATGACATGGGAATTCGTAATTTGCAACACTACAATACTTTACAGCCAATGGCAAATGAGAATTTCCTGCTATATTTTAATTATGATTTAAATTATGACCTTTAATGTTGGGTTTAGGTTTATCTATTTCATCAGCTTATATTTATGAATTCTAATATAAATATAATTACGTTAACCATCGCATTTTATTTCTCTCAATTATTAAAGTTTCCTGAAAGTCATGCAAGGAAAGGGTTTATGTTTATTCTTTCTATGTCTCTTATAGAACCCCTCTAGTCCTTTTTTATATACAAAGATGAGCTAACAAATATATTATAATATGTAAAATATGCGGTCCGCTAGCAAGATCAAATTTACAGGTCAAATTTGCAGCAATCTTGCGTGATGGTATCAGGTATATTGAAATAGCCACTTCATACATGGTAGTTTCCCACTTTTCATATCCTACAGCTCCACTCTCCTCCCAAAGCTCTCTTAGAGCCTCAAGGCTCACTTGACACCACTCAATGCCAACTCACTCCCATTAAAGACCATCACTCCACCTCTTTCACGGCTCGCACCTCATATCCCACTCACCGGAGTTAACATTACTTTATATCTCCGCACCAGTTCCTGCACTCATCGCTTCCCGCCACTAAAGTAGAGATGGATAACTAATATCAATCTTTATCTTTTACTATAGCTATAGCTTTTGCTAGTGTCGAGCTACATACTGAAAAGACTCTCATTGAATCTACCAAGATGAGCGGGAGAGTATCAAAACCCTCACCAAAGTCTCGAGTGTCCTGTTTCAACTGCAGAAACTCGAACATCAAATGTGATCACCAGAAGCCGATCTGCTCAGCCTGTGTCACGAACAAGGTGCCAGCTTATCTCTGCTCCTACAACGATTCGGCGTTCACCCGGTCTATAAGAGACGAAATAAACTTCAGTTTGATTGACGGAATCGGAGACATGACCAATATGCCCAATTCTAAGTTTTCGAATAGTGCAGCTCCTGTTAACCTAGAAAGCTTCACATACTTCAAGAACGAGAAAGAAACCAGAGTGTTCTTCGGACCAACATGCTGGAAAACAGTATTGAAGTTCTCTCTCACCAAATTCCCGTTGATGTTGGAAATAATTGACCAGAGTTGTAACGACTTACAAGAAATGGCATTAGGCTCTTTTAAGGACAGCCCTGTAGACCCTCCAACAGGAGTGGAAGAAGGTGTTGAGTGTTTGCCGGAATTTTTACCAGCTTACTCCGAATGCTTGGCAATTGTGGATAAGTTCCTCCAAGGAGAGAAGGACATGTTCACCAGTTGTTTCGATGCAACCACCATACATGAATACTTCTACTCGGTGTTCACTCAGAGCGAGACTCTGAAGTACGTGGTAATCAAGTCAGGGTGCTCTCATGTGAGACTTTCTGTGATATTATCTATAATAGTGATAGCAGCGTATAACGACAAATCAATAGCGGTGGACAAGACCCTGTTGACAGCAATTTCCAAGTTGCTAGTAAACGCAGGGGATATGAAATCAACTATTCCGACGCTTGTTGCCTTGATAGCATTGTACGAGTCAAGAAAGTATGACTTCAACATCGATTTTGAGGAGTCCATATCCCATGACCAATCGCTTTTTGCAAATTTGGTCACGTTTGCTGTCTCTTCGGGGTTGAATAGAGACATCGAACTGATCCATGGAAACGGTAATGTTGGCTACACTGAGTCTTTGCGTTGTATATGGAAATATGTCGTATTTGAAGACACGGTGAGAAGCTTTCAGAAAGGTCAGCAGCCTTTAGTTAGAGCAGATTACGTAGATGCTGATTCCTTTCGCGATAAGTGGGAAGTGTACTGTGACAGAATCAGGACCCTTAGACTGGTTAATGATCAGATTAATCTGTACAATGGTTCAAAGAATGTCGACTTAGAAAGCGCTATTAGCAAGGTCTATAAATTTGTGCCAAAAAACCTTGAATTTCCTCAAGATATGAAGAGGGAAGATATGTACATTGGCTTCATCTCATTGATTTACATGCAGACTTTAACCTATATCCGCTACTTGAAGCAACCTAGTCCTCAAACAAAGGACGAGGCATACAAGTGTGCAATTCACCTCTTCATAGCAGCGAAACAGTTCACAGAGCTATATTTTACTACCATAGGAACCAAATCCACCATGACATATACTCCATACTTTCATGAAATCAAAGAGGCCATGTTCAGAAGTGTGTTTGTGATTGTCACTGCGGTATTCGAGGGGATGGATGATTACATCCTTGATCATCAAGATGACCTGAAATCTCTGTTCTCGACTGAAGTGATTCAGGGTTTTTTCCAGGAGGATTTTGAGAGCAGGCAAATAAGGTACAAGGATATTATGTGTCTTCTCAATATTGTAACAAATGAGTTCCAACCCTTCATTGGAAAGCTAAGTACAGTTAGTATTTCTTCAAAGATGATGTTTCTTTTCTCGAATAACCTTTTGAGTTATGTTATGAATGAGGTAGAGACACTGAGCTCAAACCCCACGTCAGTAAACAGCGAGAAACTGGAGAGGGCAATCGAAGACTACCTGCCTTACTATGATATTACGCAGTTGAACAAGGACGATATCTGGGAATTCTTCTTGTAGCAGATGGCATAGAGAATGATATTGCCAATTTAGGGAAAGGATGTATTGTATTGGGAAATTCGGCGCAGCCATTGTGTAATTAGAGTTTATTTTGTATTGCGTAGCAATTTATGTTAATGAATGTAACTGTTATGGGATTCCGGATGTGATTGATCAGACCGTGTACGGCACTTCAGGATGATTTTGCTTATCAGTTTTCGAATTCTTCTTGGATGATTTTAGGTAAATTATTCACACACGGAGTTTTAGCAAATTCCAATTAGTTCAGAAGAATTTTTGAACTTCCAGGTCTACCCAAGTTCTACATTACAGAGTAAGATAATTTGACTGGGAAGCGTAAAATTAAGTACAATATTTAGCTATAACATTATGTGTGAGAATTGAAGTAAATTAGGAGCATAGTTTAAAAGCTTAAACCGATTTGGAGACATCGTCAGCGCTTTCTTGGTGTTCAACACCAAATTTACCCTTAGCAGCTTCACTTACGAATCTTAAGTGTGTGGTGTCATCATCACCGAAAGCCTTGGCAACTTCTTCCAAAGTGTAACCAGAAGTCTCAGGATAGGTGAAGTAGACAACAACTAACTCCACGGCGATAATACAACAGTAGACAATGTAGTACTTCCACCCAATGGCTTCCATAGCAATAGCGTTCACAAAACCATTGTAGATAACAATCCAGGTTTGGACCAAGTTGTGAATGTTAATACCCTTGGCTCTGTGCGAGTATGGTAAAATTTCAGTCATGTACAACCATGGCAAACCGTTACCACCAATATCGTAGAAAATGTAGTAAATGAAAATCATAGCAAGAACACCTCTAGCCAAACCCTTTTCTTTAAATCCACGTTCTTGGTTGACAGCAGAGAGAGCAGTCCAAATGACATAGGTTACAAGCATACCGATAAGAGAAGTCAAGAATAATGTTCTTCTTCTAAACTTGTTCACAACAGAAGCAACAGTACCAGCAATAACCAAGTTAAAAATCATCAAGCAACCGTTAATCTCCAATTGTTCCTTGATACTGGTGATACCAATGGAGTTCAAGACTTTACTCAAGTAGTAAGAAACTAAACCGTTACCAGATAATTGCATAATAATCGAAGTCCAGACAACAAGGAACAATCTCTTTCTGAAAGAAGGAATAGTGAAGAAGTCGGAGTATTTAGCATTTGTGTAGAGCTTCTCTTGTTCCAAAGCAGCTTGGATTTCACTGATTTCGAACTCAACCAATCTAAGGGCACGCTCATCTTGGGAGGAACCAGTGTGGTGCTTGTGCAATACTTCTCTAGCCTTGTCGATCCTTCCTCTGGCAATCAAATATCTTGGAGATTCGGGTACCATGAAGAATAAGCAAACTTGGATAAAAGGCAAAGCACCTTGTAAGTAAGATGGAATTCTCCATTGGTATGAGGTTGCGATTGTTCTGGTTGCGAAAGTACACCAAGCAGCAATAATAGCACCCAAGTACCAGAAAACATTATATAAGGCAGTAGCAACTGGTCTGTGAGTTGGGTAGGCAATTTCAGAAATAAGAGAAGGACTGGAAACAATAGCAATACCAGATCCAAAACCAAGACACATTCTTGAAAATAAGAAGAATCCGTAGTTGGTGGAGACACCTTGCAAAATGGCACCAATGATCATAAGTGTAGAACCTCCCATAATAGCCTTCTTTCTACCGTACCTGTCAGCAATCCATGAGGATACAACGAAAGACAACATGACACCGAAAGTGTTACCGTTATTTAAGGCACCCAAGACTGGACCTTGTGGGTTACCCATGTAAGCTTTCCATCCTGGAAGGGATTGCAAACCGTTAAGCATACTGGAATCGTAACCGTTGTTAGTAGAGGTCAAAGTGGTAAGCCAGATACAAAAGTTCAAGAATCTGAAGTGCTTATATCTCCACCATGGCTTATCAAGATAGAGGTAATCATCGATAGATCCACCTTGGATCTCGATTTCATCTGAACCAGTGTCCTGGTTGATTTGGACAGCACTGTCTTTAATAGAGGACATATTATCTTCTTTAGCTGCGAAAAATCTTAAACCTTGATTGAGAATCTGGCTTAAGAATACGATGGTCAGACAAATAAATAGAGCAGTTCATCTCATTCCACTTGGAAACTGGCTCTTTATATACCCAGGTTCTCTCTCCCCGTTTCCCCATTTTCTTCTCCATTGTCCCACCTTTGTCCCATACTTTTTGCAAGCATTCAACATGGAGCCAGAAATATTTTTTTTATTCCCTGAACCAAGCATGAGCCCGCTTACCTCCAATTAGATACCCAAGAAATACGGAGTCCTGTAGTGCCAAAAGGCAAATTAGTTAAAAATAATATCAAGTGGAGGAGCCATGGGCATACAGCTCTAGCAGCTCATTGGAAGAAAGGGCTGAAATGCGTTCAGATAACGCAGCAATTTCGGGGCTGAAGTTTTTGGGTGTGTCATATTACGGCGTCTCGTTTTATAAGAAAAAGGCTTTGTTAAGCGCATTGGGGTTTTCCAGCTTCAATGTGATGTGCCAAGGTGCTATTTTAGTCGAATCCTTGTGGAGGTGGAAATTGTACTCCACAAACCTTATTAATCGACCCCAACATGACAAATTATTTTCTCGCCATGGTAAGCATCATTGGGAACGGAGCCAAGAATTGGATAGAAACACGGGAATATCAGATTGTCCGTGTTGTGAAATTACAATCACATTGTATGACTTCAATGCAAACGATGATTACCATAGTGAACAAAGGCAGTCAGGAAGCACTTCCTAGTTAGGAATTGCTGCTGTGTGGAGGCTCATTCATATTGCGCATAACTGCCTGAGGCTGCTAATGCGGTGTGATAAACTCATAACCTAGAAAGAATATGCAATGGGCGCTAACCTGCCACAACCTTCACTTGCAATGAACAGGGACAATCTACACAAGGCACTTAAAAGCCAATTGCAAGCTCTGAACAATATAATACGGAGTGGGGATCTAATTACCTATTATTGCCGGGGTTACATCATTGACTTTAGTTGCGAACAAAAAAGCTTATTTCCTGCGTTGGGACAGTTTCAAAAAACTTCCTCACCGTGATAGCTTTCTTGGCATTAGTCACTGCAGGAATAACACGAACGAACACTTAGAATATTCGGAAATATTAGTCAGGTCAGGAACCAGGTTGACCCAGCATAAAAAATACGGAATAGCTGACCACTACCAATGGAAAATTTATCCACGTCCGCCTACTGCATTTTGGGAGTTCCAGCTCTGTTGAGACGTGACAAACCGCCTTCCGTCGATCGGTGACAAACAATGTCAGTCGGCTGCTGGTACAGTGCATTGTACTGGGCATTAACAAGCAATGGGCATTAACTTGATCAACCGTCGAATTCGACATAAATTGACAGAAGTCAATAGTTCAAGCTCTACCGATAACGACGATAATAACCCCAAAGCCTATCCCATGCACATATCGCAACCATGAACCCTCTGGAGTAGACTTCATCATTGGAAGTACGATAAGGCCATGGCTGTAGTTGGGGGATCACAAGGGTTCCATGCATTCCCCACCGACCTTCATCCAATACGGCAAGTGCTCCTTCTT
>JAJMAO010000032.1:0-131425 GCA_030572575.1 Scheffersomyces insectosa
TGTGAGGTTGCCCTTAGATGTAAACCACCTAGTTTATTCGAATTCAAATAAAGATAATGTAGCAGTTCAGGAATTTGATATCCGTCGAATGTAGTTAACTTATTGAAAGAAAGATCTAAACAGTTGAGCATCCCTAAGGTGGGAAGATTTGTATCTCTCATCGATCGGATGCTACAGTTCGACAACCTCAAATATTGCAAGGTTCGAGGAAATTGGTAGCCATCCAGGGACATGATTACGGTTCCCAGTATAGATAAATAGCTCAAGTTCATGGGAATCCCAAATTTTTTAAAACTAAAGCTGTTACAGCCTCCTTCAAGATTGAGCCACTTCAAGGTAGAAGGGAACAGTAATCTGTCAGAAACCAAACATGAATTGGTAAGATTTAGGTAAACCAAACGTGAAGGTAACAGAACTCGGTCGATGTCTAGATCATTATTCCCATTGTACTCTTCCAACTCGTAGTAGATATGGTCTATGTCATGGACGACATCATCATCGTCTTCGATTTGACCATCTTCTTGGGGTGCTGCAGGGGAATCTTGTGAGTTTTGCGATCCACTAATTGTATTCGTTATGGTAAGCTCGCGTAATGAGCAAGGCCACTTCGTTTCTATAAAATCAGTAGACTTGTTAAGGTCCTGACACTCTTCAATGCGCAATGATCTTAGGAGTCCGTACTCGCTCAAAGAGTTGAGGTCAGATAACACGAAGAAAGATTTCAACGTTAACAGCTGAAGAGTCCGTGGTAGCAGTAATTTCAGGAATGTTTCAATATCAAACATTTCAAAATGAATGTCAGTGAGTTCTGATTCCTTGACCACTGTGAAATAATCCAAATTTTGAGATACAATGAAATTGCCTGGGATCCTAAATCCAGCTCCTAGTATAATATTCAAGCTTTTAAGCAGTCGGGGAACATTCAACTTACATTGGTCATTCAAATCGTCTACCAACAGATCATCGACTGTAAGCAGTTTTAAATCGTAGAATTCCTCCAAATCACTTAATTCAACAGAAACACGTCGTAGTTTCAAATCAGTTAAGGTTACCCTATTGAAGAACGTCCAGTAAGAACTAATCTCGCCCCCGCTCACTTCTAAGTGTGTAGTCCAATAAGGTATTAGGTATGTATACTTTGTATAATCACGGATGGATCGATTTCCCAATTGAAGTACACGAATTTTACCTCTTGACAGCGCAATATGGTGCAAAGCATTAATATAAGAAAAATTATATGGACCATATGTCATTTCATCGAGGACTTCATCGAGGATTGGCTGTTGATGGTTGACCTTGATGCTCCCCGCTTCTTTGATCACTCCTGGGTAATCCTTTTCGACTACCTCGAGCGTCCAACCGTCTTCAAAGGATAATTCTTTAAACACGAATTTCGGATGCTCTCGACAGAAACTTAAGAAGTTTTTAGCTGATCTAAATTGAACTCTACCCTGAGCCAAATATGTGTCTCCAGAATGGTACTTACTATTCCTATATCCGAAAGGATCACACATCATGAGTCCCAGAAGGTCAAACCAATCTTCTTGAAAATCGACAAAATAGCCTTCTTTCTCGGAGTTACATATATGAACCTTGCTGTAGACCGCCTCGAAGGCATAGCGAGAAAGAACCAGACTCGTAGCTATGATATTAATCAAGTCGACTGACGAGAGCCTGTCAATTATGGCTCGAAATAGATGAGGGTGGCCATTCAATAACTCAAAATTTGGTGAAAACAGCATTGCCAGTGTTTCTTTGTATGCCCATATAAGGTTATTCTGGCCAAAGATGGGATTTCTTGGCTTTTTAAGCGAAAGACTCACCTGGAGAGGATGCAAAATGAACTCCGATAAGAGAAATATGGGGTAGATGAGGGGCTTATCTATTGTGGCAAGGGCGTTTTTCATCACTCCATATACGAGAAATGAATCTTTCTATACTGATCTGTCCGGTGGGGTTGTGGTTCTGCGGAGTCCAAACCTAGTCGGGGTCATTCGATATGTGATTTATGACCGTGGCGTTAGATTAGATACGCAAAGGTACGCACACCTGCTGAGATCTATGCCGAGAGATCTTGATCTTTAGCTATGGATATGAAGAGGTTGGCTGCGGTAGAGGAAAGGGGCTACATATCAAAGATCAATCGCCAATTTAGTTAATAAATTGTCTAACTAATATATTTTTAAATAGATATGATTCTATGAAATAAACCCCTTAATCCTTTGTTTTTTGTTTTTTGTTTTTTTTGTTTTTTGTACTTAATAATCGACCATGGCAAAACCTTCTTTCGTCAGTTATTCTATTATTTCTTTACTCCCTTCTGGTAATACATCTTCTGGATCAAAGGATGGTGGTCCTTCAAATCCTTATTCTTATTTTTACTGTATTCGACGTAGGCCATATCTTCTCCTCCAGCTAAACCAGCCATCGATCCCGCCGTTCTAGTGGCCGAAGAGTTCTCCAACTTCATTCTGGTCGAGTTCGAAATGAAATTCGTATCCACATCATCACCAATTTCCACCCCAGCAGCATCTTCATTCTTCAACAAAACTTGTTGCAACAATTCTCTCCTTTCTCTCGCAGAGGAGTATGCCAAATCTGGTAATTGTTCCATTCCACTCAAGTGGGTAATAACCTTGAATGCATAACCTTGATCCACAAGGAAAGCCTGTCTCTTGGTAGAATAGTACATCTCTTGAGTATCTTTGGAAACTAATGAGTAAAAGAAAGCATTGAAACCTTCATCGTTACGTCTCTTGGCCCTTAAGATACGGCCCAATCTCTGAGCTTCTTGTCTACGCGATCCATAGTGCGAAGATATTTGGATCAAACAAGTGGCCTCTGGCAAGTCAATGGAGGTGTCACCAACCTTCGAAAGGAAGATAGTGTTGATCTGGTCGTTATGCTGGAAGTTTTGAAGAATCTTCATTCTCTCCTGTTGAGGAGTAGAACCATAAATAAATGGTTTTCCTAACTTCAAGGCATATTCTTGTAAAGCATACACATTGTCACTGAAGACGATGATCTTGTCACCTCTCTTTTCGTGATAATGGATCAAGAACTGACATGCCTGGAACTTAGTTGGGTTCATAATGTACAACAACATTCTCTTTCTGGCAGACTCTCTTAAATACTCTTGATAGAACTCTGATGTCATGGGACACCATACCTCCGCACATTGAACGTTAGCAATATGGCCTTTCTGTGCCAAGTCCATCCAATTGGCTTCGTATAACTTCGGGCCAATTAAGAAATTTAAATCATGAATCTTGTCATCCTCACGAACCAAAGTAGCAGTGAGACCCAACTTGGCATGAGCAGCAATGGTTGTAACCACACGTCTAAACATTGCAGCTGGAACGACGTGGACTTCGTCCAAAATGATGAAACCCCACTCTCTTCCCCTTAAGAAGTCCATAACCTTTTGGGAGTCATGGGAACGATTTCTTGTGTTTGCAACCATTGAGTAGGTAGACACGACCAAACCGGACTCACTTGTGAACATCTCCTTGTTTTCTGACGTGAAAACGGCCACATTTTCGGGCTGAATCGTACACCACTGAAGAAATTGTTGTCTCCATTGCATCACAGACACAGATGAGGTACACAACACAATGACCGATTTACGAATAGTACATGCTGCAGTAATACCCACCAAAGTCTTTCCTGCTCCACATGGTAACACAATGATGCCTGAACGAGCACGTCCATTACCAAACATCTTGGAAAGAGACTTCTCCTGGTATGGACGAATTTGTGTAGATGGCTTTAAATCGATCTCCAAATCAGGGTTACGAGCATCGTTTCTGAAATCGTACTCCTCTAAAACTGGGTAATCAATCTCTTGACATCTTCTCTTGACGATTTCAACTGACTCATTGGCAATCTCAAATGAGTGCACAGTGTCGAGATCGTCATCATCATCGTCATTTCTATTCCCAACCACAGAGGCATATATATCCTCCACATTGTCATTCTTTTTCTTATCCTCTTCAGCGTTCTTCTTTGTACCTGGAATGACCATGTTTCCCTGAGAAGGTGCAGCTGATTGCACTAATCCGTTTCCTGTGACTGTACTTTCTGATGACTGAATTCTGAGCGGTCCTATCACTTCGTCTTTAAGAAGCATTTGAAGAATGTCAGCCTGGGTGCTTTCTACAAAGTACCTGTTATGTTTCAACACTAATTTGACCTTACCGTACGATATGGTGGCACTACGGATGAATTCGAGCACTTTCTCTGCTACTGGAACTTTGGAGAGTCTGCTGAGAACCAGGATGATGTCATCCGTTTCCAATCCAACGGAAACGGCGGCGTAAAGCGAGTATGGAGTGAGTCTATACTCGTGAATGTGCGATGGTCTTGAGATGGGCTCTGCAATTGTAATCAAGAAATCCTGAGCTTGCTCCGCCAATGGGCAGAACGATTCCAAGATGATACGACCATCGGGAGACATCCAAATTGGACGAGAAAAATGGTCGGGCTTGAGCTTCAAGTACGAATAATCTGCCTTTCCGAAAACCTTGGAAACGGCATCGGGAACGTAGTCCGCTGGTATGTCTGGAGTGAGATCTAAGAGCTCATCATCCGAGTACTGCTCGTCTTGCATCTCTGTCTTGATGACCTCGATGGCCTGTTCGGCCTTTCTCTTTTTAACGGCGTTTCCAGCGGATTTGGGCCCATTTTTGCGCTTCTGGGGCCTCGATCCGTAGGCGTAATCGTCTTCTTTGGTTACAGTAATCTCGTCATCGGAGAACGAGTCATCTGAGAAATTGCCCTGATCCAAGTCCGCGTAGTTGACGCCTCCTGGTCTGCGGTACGACATGGCTAATCCGGCTCTCTGGGGGGCTGTTTCGGTGAAGAATTACTATGGAATGTCTCGACGAACAGAAGAAGAAAGAACAACGCCACAAGAAACAACTCACTTCAAACGTAATTCTACTTATCATTTTCACGTTTATTCATTTTCGATTATTAAGCGCTGCAGGGCTGGATGTATGCAGGAGTGGATATTGGAGACGATTTCATGGGGTGGGAGTGGTGGTTCTAGTGGTTCTAGGCGCTCTAGGAGGGACTGAAAGTGATATTTGTGACAGTAGAAGAGGTCACAGGGTATAGTGGTGTATTCCTGAGAAAGACCGACGAAATTCAGATTCCGGGTGTTGAAAATGTGTGAAGTGATATGGGGACTATTGTGCTTTGGTGGACATTGAGCAGTCCCTCGAACTGGTGGTCGTATTATATGATGATGAGTGTTTAGAAGGCATATTCAGGACTTGAAAGCAGCGTTACTCTCCGTGTGTCATTAGAATTAATTATGAAGAAAGTTCAATATTGCTGCCATAAAGCTACTGTAAGTCTTCTCTCAAGGGTCTATTTCGGCGCTACCATTTTCGTTTTTTGCAATCAAATCTGGGGCCATTAGCAGCCATGAACTAACGACTTGGATTATTTAACTGATAATTGAAGATTCTTTCTGATAATTAGCAGCCATGAACTAAAGAGATGGGCTATTTAACTAATGCTTATAGATTCTTGCTGACAATTAGCAGCCATGGCCCAAATACATAAACTACTTGTATAATAATTACAGCTTCTAAAGCCATTAGAAGCCATGAACTAGCAATACCAGCGACTGGTCTAATTCCTACAGATTCTTACTGGCAATAAAAATGTTCTCGGACAGTCCTTGCTCTCCAAGCTTTTACACCACCCTTGCTTATATCATTCAATCTTGTATTATTATTACTATGCTATTTGAGAAATCTATCCGTGATACCCTTCTATACATACGGTCCACGCTGCTCTATGGTAATTGACTATCTAGCAATTATGCCGCCTCCAGCCTTGAATACCTCCTCTATTCCGAATTGTTGCGAAATATTTGGTCTCCCTGAAACCAATGGTAGCTATCTATTTGACTTACCATTCTGTCCAGGATGCCTGATGTGTTTATGCTCAGCAAACACTATTATACAGTGGTCATCTAATCAGTGAACTTGTAAGAACCAGATGCAAATGTGATGGAACCTCCCTTGTAAGAACCTCTCTTCATCTTGTTCTTGTTCTTGGTAAAGTCCTTTCCTCTGACGGCTCCCAATCTACTGTTGGCCATCTCACCCCAAGTGCCGGCAGCTCCCTTGTATGTGTTGTCTTGCAATACCGTATCTTCAAAGGAAATCTTGTGTCTTTCTATTCTAGAGAAGTGCTTTCTCTGGCCCGGCTTCAACTCATCCAACTCAGCAGGAATTCCTGTTGGCTCAGGGCTGGAAGATTGAGAAGAAATAGACTCAGTTTGAGAAGAAGAATCAGTTTTAGCCTTCTTGACTGGGGAAGGAGTCTCGTTTTCTTCGGCCTTTCTCTTCTTAGAGTCCTCCTCGGAATCAGAATCAGAATCAGAATCAGAATCAGAATCAGAGTCGGAGTCGGAGTCGGAGTCGGAGTCGGAGTCTGAATCAGAATCAGAGCTTGAACTCGAACTGGAGCTCGAACTAGAGTCGGAATCGGAATCAGAGCTGGAATCAGAATCGGAATCAGAACTGGAGCTAGAGCTGGAAGATGAGTCGGAGTCGGAATCTGAATCTGAGCTATCGGAATCAGAATCGCTGGATGAAGAGTCAGAGTCAGAGCTGTCAGAGCTATCGGAGCTATCGGAGCTCTCTTTGTCCTCCTTTTCTTCCGGCTTCTTATCCTCCTTCTCGTCTTCTTTCTCCTCTTCTGACTCGGAGTCTGAATCGTCTGAATCGTCTGAACTATCGCTGTCAGAGTCCGAGGAGGAGCTATCGTCGGAGTCTTCCGAGCTATCAGAACTTTCAGAATCATCTTCCTTGTCTTCCTCCTTGCCGCCCTCCTTCTTTTCACCTTCACCAATCACATCTTCAAGCTTTCCATCGACCTCAGCAAGCTTCAAACCTTCACTTTCAACGGCTTTGGCCAAAGCCTTCGAAGCCTTAGCAAAGACTGGGTCTCTGTTTAAGTACTCCTGGATGTACGATAATACCACTTCTGTAGAGGCGCTCATTCTCAACTTGTGTTTCTGGCTAATGATATCGTGGGCCCTGTTCTAGATAGAGTATTCCATAGTAATATACTAACTGTTATACCGATGAGATGAAAAAAAAGAATTTGATGTCACGTGAGTTTCGATAATTTTTTTTGAGCCGCAGTTACCGGAAATGGGTATTTTTCAGATGAAGGTTATAAGCCGGTTAAGTGTTGGTGAATTGGTGGGGTAGAGGTGGAGGAGGTAGAGGTGGAGGGTGATGGGTGTGTCTTGAGGCGGAGAAGAGAGTGGAGGGTATTAGCGTAGTGGTTTAGTCAGTCAATTGTGTCTAGGTAAGTGTGAATCGAATGAGTAATATCGTATTGTTACTTGCTGTAGAAGAGGGAGCAGTAGGGGAATCAATTAGTGGTTTACTGGTGGTAGTGGTGTAAACCTAGTCAAAGCAGGGGATTCCAAATATGGCCCATATGATGTTCATCTCCATGAATGCTACATCTATTTTGGTCAATTGCTACCCTTTCCTAGTCATCATTTCATAAGAGTCTTTTTCATTCTAACATTAAATAAGATATAAAAATTCATAATCTACATACTTTAAGTCCTTCTAGCTTCACTAAAACTTAGCCTTGAAACCATAGATATTCTCGAGGTCAACGTTCAATAATTTAGCAAACTCCTCTTCTCTAATCTTCTCCCTGTTACGACCATGCTTCAACTCTGGTCTCTTCTTCAACTCCTCCTTGAAGTCACGCTGTCTCTGCAATGTGTACTTCTCGAGGAGCTCAATAACAGCCTCTGGTTTCTCGGCGTTAACCAAATGCTCTCCTCCTGGGATGTCAGCAGTTCCGGCCAAGTATTCAGGTTGAATGGCATTTCTAATGTATGGAATACTTTCAGGTGGGTTCCATTTTGCTTTGTCTCCAATAACATGGAACACTGGTATCGTGATGTGTGGAAGCATGGCCATACCTTTTGGAACGGAGAACGCAGCTCCAAAGTAGGTGGCCATTTGGTTCTTTGCTGAAGCTTTCGATTTGTATCTCTTCTCTTCAGTTTTTGGGTCCACTGTGATTATCAATTCATCCCCAACGAAATCATCAAGAACAGATGCCTGCATGTTCTTGTAGAAGGAGAATTGTCTGTAGAACTCCTGGAAGTCGTCGTAATTGTCGAAGTTATCAAGAAGTAGTGGAGCCATACTGGAGAAGATTCTAGCAAATCTTCCACTAGATTTCTCATCAGAATATAACACGGCTTCGATAGGTACAATAGCATCTAGCAAGTTTGGGGCATAGAAACCAGCAGCTACGACTTGGTGTCCACCCAAGGAGTGACCAACTGCAATGTTTCTAGAGCTTTTATCGTTCTTCAAATCACCAGTCGTGGCTTGTTCATGTTTGATCACTTCAAGAAGATCCTTTCCACCTTCATCCCATTTGTAGATCCATCCGACCTTGTCACCATTCAAGACACTCGAATCACCATGTCCAACGGCATCTACGGCTACCACGGTGTCTAGGTACCATTGTCCACCGCTCTTTTGGGAGAGTTCAAATAGATTCTTGATGACAAAGTGCCATACGGACTTGTTCATTCCCGTTCCATGGGAGAAGATAAAATTGAATCTCAAGGCATCTCCTGGAATAACCTCGGTGGTTTTGTACTTGTTATACACGAGGTTCAAGCTGTCTTCTGGAAGAGTAGTGCTTCCTGGAGCTCTAGGGTGGTAGGCTTCGGCGACCTTTTTCTCCAAGGTGAAAGACATTCTGCGGATTAACTAAGCTGGCCAGTCTTGGTATCAGTATTTACCATAAACAATGTATGCAAAGATGTAACCTACACTTCTTCCTGTTTGTCTACTTTTATCTACTATATATGTATATTTATACAAGTAAAAAAATGATTTATCTGGTTCATATGAAGACGGTTTTTTGCCGAGGTCCCAAAAGCACAAAGAATGTTGGAGTATCCGTCACTTCTTGGTCAGTCCGGTAGATTCACCGATACAATTTATATCTATTATACCGGAGCTTTGTGGCGGTGGATGCAGTAGTCTGCTTGTTTTGGTGAGGCGAGGTGAGAGTAGATGGTTGCTGAATGGTGATGGTACATGAAGTGTGGAGAAGCGAGTGAGAGAAGGGATGTATGCGAATTATTCAGTGTACAGCTATACAATTAATGGACTTTCTTCACTGTGTTTTTACGTCGTATCTCTAGAGCATGTAGGGAGTAATAGGGTTGACGGCTGACATCACATGTCGTTGCCTTGAGGTGCCAATTTATCGATATCGGTCTATGCCTCTCGTTATACCGGCTCTAGTATGGTGAAAATTCACTAAGGCTTTCTCCGCATTTCGTATACGCGGAGTTAGAAAGAAAAGAGCATAACCGAACACAAGAGCGGAAATAATGACAACAGCATAGGCCCGTCGGGTTAGCAATGACGGCTTTCAAACTTGGCAATTGGAATCCTCAATACCAGATATCAGAGATTAGGGTACCTGTAAGCCCTGTGGCGCATTGTTAGTTATGCTAGAGAACATTTCGAGGAGGGGAAATAGTATAAACAATTTGCAGCAGGTTTGAGACATCAACCGAAAACTGTTGCATGCTCAATTGAGCCCTCGGTCGTAGAGCATTGAACAAGTTATCGGCCGCAATTAGTGGTTATGACATCAAACCAACCACAAGGAGATGGCCGAAGGTATCTGGCAAGGTCTTGTGATTATCAAACCTTTGATAATCTTGAATCACAGGGAGGTACTACCAGCCCTGAGCATCAAGCAAAAGAAGGCTGGTACAAGAGGATGTAGACGAAGCCGTGGTTCAATGCTCTCCGGATATGTATTATTCTATTTGTATGCAAATGTACATGTACATGTTCGGAGTTCTTTTATATGGTCAAATCTCAATCTCTTTGTATGATACCTGGGTTTACTCGGATCTGGACTACATTTTTACCCTTATCACAGTTTTAAGCGGATTTGCATATGTCCCTTTTAATGCTGTGATACGAAGTTTGTTACCTCTCCATATGAATCCTTGACTGGGAAAGAACTTCTAAACGCATCACCTCTTGAATAACTGGAAGTACTACTCAGGTGGCGCTTGCTTCATATCATCATGCTGGCCCTTTTCGTCCTACCAATGCCTCTACAGCGACAATTGCAACCGTTATATCCCGTTATTAACCCACATTTTACCCACCGCTTACCTATCTTATACCCACCATTTACTACTAACTGCAATACATATCTCTACAAAGCTGTCATCAGCCCAATTCCACCACAGCCTCCTCCACACCGCCCTCTTTGTGGGGGTCGCATTTTGCAGCAATTCCCATCCTCGGCCAATGCGCATGCACCCAAAATGTTAAACGATGCGAACGAGATCACTACCATCTCGGTGTAAGACCACTGCTATTAGTCACAGACCATAGTACCAGTATTAGTCATATTCAAGGAAAAACCAGTCTGGTCAGTTTACAATCTGGTTTACATTCATATTTTTCGGCGGATTTCTGCTATCTTTCCTCCTTATCGATAAACGTCCCCTTTGTTGCCCTCTTCTTATACTCGGACCCTCGCCAACAAAGTGAAAAATCGGAGATCGCAGCATCGGACAGTGAAAAAAAATTTATTAGCGACCGTTTCCCCATACTTTTCACGAGAGATCGTCGAAGCTTCAGGCAACAATAGGGCACACACAAAGACATGACACTTTCAAATACCATTAAGATCCTCAGGACGGTCCAGCAGGTCAGGCAGTGGCGTTTGCAGTGTCTTTTGAACCGCGAAACTGTGGGTTTTGTGCCTACAATGGGAGCACTTCACGATGGCCACTGCTCGTTAGTGTCTCAGTCGCTAAAGGAAAATGACCGTACCGTCGTTTCCATCTTTGTAAACCCTTCACAGTTCGCTCCACATGAAGACTTGGACGCCTACCCACGAACCGTGGACTCAGACCTCAGCATGCTCTCGGCTCAATTTAAAGAAAAGGTGGTGGATGCAGTTTTCATTCCCAAGATCTCCGAAATGTACCCATCGGGAATCACGCTTGAACTCAGCAAGCAGAAAGGAGCATTTGTGACAGTTCAAGGCTCTTCCGAACAACTAGAGGGTGTCACAAGACCACAGTTCTTCCGTGGAGTTGCCACGGTGGTGACGAAGCTTTTGAACGTAGTTACACCAGAGAGAATCTACTTTGGCCAGAAAGACGCTCAACAATGCGTGGTTATTAAGAACTTGGTCAAGGACTTATTGATCAATACAGAAGTCAGAGTCATGCCAACATTACGAGAAGAAAACGGATTAGCAATGTCGTCCAGAAATGCATACTTATCGCCATCTACTAGAGAAGGAAGCGCAATCATCTACAAGGCATTGACCTCTGGGCAAGAAACATACAAGAGCTTGTCAAAGGGTTCATCATCAAAGGTATCAAGCTCAGATATCCTCAATAGCATCAGAGGGGTTTTGAACGAGAAGAAAGATTTCGAAATCGAATACATAGCAGTAAGCCATCCAGAAACATTGGAAGACTTGGAATACGTGGAACCAGGAACTGGTGCTATCGTATCAACTGCTGTCAAAGTGCCAAGAGCCGACGGATCAGGACAAGCAAGATTGATTGACAACATAGTCCTTGTTTAGTTCTCAAAATGTAAATAGAATAAGATCGGTTTATCTTACACACCTTAATAATTTATTATAATTCCATTCTGGAAATATACACTAATGTTACATGTTAAAAATACAATCAGGGCAGGTCAAATACCTCTTCTCTTCTTGAACTTAGGTGCCAATAGTTTTGCTTCTGCTGTGTTGACCTTCTTTTTATGGGCATTCTGCTCTTGTTTCCGTTCGTATACTTTTGCGTCTTCTTCGAGTGATCTTTCGATATCCCCTCTATCGGGGAGATCTATGTCAATTACGCTCCGGATCCTCAGCTTGTACTTGTCAGCAATATAGAAGAACTTGCTTCCAAACTCCAATAGCCAAAGCGGATCTACCACAGTGACAACATTCATATACTCCTTCGTTGTTAAGACCAATTCATGATAAATAACGTAGATACTCTCCGGAGTGCTTCCGATCAAGGAACTCGTTGGGTGCAAGTACATCTTCATGTAGCTATGACGAAGGTTGATGAACTCAGGAGCTCCGCCGACATTGACCTTCACCAATTTCGCCAGCTGTTGATAGAAAGAAGCGCATAAACACTTTCTGATGTCTTCATCAGATTTAGATCTACTTAGCGGAAAGTTGCTTTTCCTCATGATCAAAACTATTTGATTCTTAATGTCCTTGGCCCTTAGTAATGACTTCAATTGAAGAAAGTTCTTGTTACACCATGAATTGATCTTGTAGTAATTGTTCTTAAATTTTCGAAGATTTGTTTCCCACTGAGTGTAGATATTCAATAATGTGAGGTGATCAGATTCTGAGATTAAGAACTTCTCTCTTGCCATATCTGCTTCCTTGGCTCTTTCTTTAGGTCTCACGACTACCGAAGGAACAGAAAGCATTGCAACAATGGTAATAATCTCCTCTGAGCAGTGGAATTCGGGCCTACTGGACAAGAGAATTGTTTTCGAAAGAGTAGGTTCTATTGGAAATTTAGTCATTTGCCTCCCCAAATCAGTTAATTCGCCTAGATTATCAAGTGCCCCAATTGACCACAACTCATAAAGAGAGCAGTTCAACAAATCCTTTGGAGGAGGGTCCAAGAAAGGAAACAAATTGATATCATCCACTTTGAGTGACTTCAACAATAACAACACATTTGTCAAATTCGTCCTCTGAATTTCAGGAATTGGCTGCACATACATCTTATCATCTTCAGTAGCTCTTTCGGTGTACAATCTGTATGTGATACCTGGTCCTGTTCTACCAGCTCTACCACTTCTTTGTTGTGCATTTGCAATTGAGATTGGGACGAGTTGTAATGTATCCATACCTAGTTTTGGGTTGTAAACTTTAAGCTTCACCAATCCAGAGTCTACCACATACTTGATACCATCAACTGTCAAAGAAGTCTCTGCAATATTAGTGGCAACAACAACTTTCCTTTTTGAGCTGTTACTCTTGCTGAAGATCTTCTTTTGTAAATCAGCCGGCAAGGTGGAATAGATTGGAAGTATATCCAAAGGGGGTGGGCTCTCTAGTAGATCTAGTTTTTCCTGTAAAAGCTGGCAAGTGATCTCAATATCTTCCTGTCCTGTCATAAAGACTAGAATATCACCATCATTCTGTTGATTTTTTGTGTTCTGCAAGTGTATAGTCAAGACTTGTTTCACTGCAGCTTCAACATAATCAGAATTGCTATTTTTACTGAATAATACCTCTACTGGAAAAGTACGACCAGGAATGGTAAATTGAGGAGCATCACCAAAGAAGTGAGTAAACCTATCCGCATTCATTGTGGCACTAGTGATTATTAACTTCAAGTCTCGTCTTCTTCTTATAAGCTGTTTGAATAGTCCCAAAAGAATGTCTGTATCGAGAGTTCTTTCATGTGCTTCATCCATTATGACGCATGAATACTTTTCTAACATTGGATCGGCCAAGATTTCTCTTAGCAAGATACCAGCTGTCATATACTTAATAAGTGTCTTTTTAGGATCAGTTTTATCTTCAAATCTAATAGCAAAACCAACCTCTTCACCTAGCGTACAATTCATTTCTTCGCTCACTCTTTTGGCCACCGACATTGCGGCCACACGACGAGGTTGTGTACATCCAATGATTCTTCTTTCTCCATTTGAAGCGAGGTTGGAACCGAATCCCTCTTCATATAGGAACTGCGTCAACTGTGTAGTTTTACCAGAACCTGTCTCACCAATAACTATAGTAACTTGATTTTCTATGATTGTTCTTATTAGATCAGATCTAACAGCAAATGCCGGCAATAGCTTCCTTTGTTTCTGTATACTTGCAGCTTCCTCGTTGTTTGGTGGACCTGCTTCTGTGTCTTCTTTATTTTCAGATTTCGTGCCTGGTTCTTCATCGACGCCAAGAACATTACCCAATTTCGAATCCCCATATCCAGCTCTTTCTTTTGCTTGTTGAGCCCGTTCTCTCTTGGACTTCCTTTCCTTTACGATAAAGCTACCTGTTTTCGCCAGTATTGCCAATTCCGAAGTGGAGTCTTTGATGGGGTTAATAGTAGGACCAATACTTCTGCCAGCAGCTCCACCATCTAGTTGAATTTGTAGAAAACTCTTGGTAGCCTCGAGGAAAGGAGGCACAAAACTATGAGACGAAATGGGTATTCTAGAAAGGTCTGCAAAGTTCGATGAATGCTCATGGTCGTAATCGATATACTCTCCTGTAGAGTCATCGAACCCTCCACCCGATCTATTACTTGGGTTTCTCTTTCGCACTTGGAGCTGAGCTCGAGCTGGAATGTCTTTATATTGCAGATCAATATCGTCGTACTCTTCTCTGGTGGTTTGCCCATATTCTTCGGTAGTATACCATTCTCTATCATTTTCTATATTGAAGTCCAATCTCTCGTCTGCCATTCTTAGGTCATCAAGAGAGTCGTCTTCATCCTTCTGGACTTCTCGGACATCTTTTTGCTCTCTTTTAGATAATTCAGACAAGGAGATGGTCTTTGGTTTTGTATCCTTTGTCTCCTTGAATGAGTGTCTATTGTTACCATCACCTGTTCTTCCATTTGTGAGTTCTATGGGTTCCTCGATATCTTGTTTGATTCGTAAAGCATCCTCTTTCTTAATTTTCTTAAATGTGAATGGTTTAGACGTGTTCTCTTTCGATTGTTCATCTTCTTTTATATCATTCTCATCTTCTTCATCACTAAAACTAAGAGAGAGCTTCCCTTTCGCTTGTTTTACTGGTTTTTTTACTTTCAGAAAGCCTAATTTTGGTTTCTGTTTTGCTATCTTATCCTCTGGTAGAAAGTCCTCCAACTCTTCTTCGTCAAATACCATGGAAAGCTTGGGTCTCTTCGGTTTCTGCTGTGAACCTGTAGTATTGGATATCGCTGATTTCGTGCTTGGAAGAGCAGTTATATTACCAACATCAGCCTTATTCTGCTTCACCAGCTCCTCTATCACGCCTATATTCGCCTCTATCAATTTGTAGATATTCTGGGCATATTCTTCCTCGGAAACCCCGAGCACCTTGACGTAGTTCTTGAACTCCGCATACGACTTGCTTCTTCTGTAGAACACCGCCAAAGACTCTATCAACCTATCGTTCACATCTCGATTCAAGTACCCCGAAAGCCTGCTCCGGATGTCCAGCACAGCAGAACTACTATTTACACTGCCAGACATATACGTTGCGCCAATTGTCTCTCCTGTGAAGAAACACTAAAGAAAGAACCACTGATACCATTAAAACTGAATTGTTGCAAAGACGTTTTCAGGTCTTCTTAATTGTTGTGATGCGGTCCGGGTCTTTTTGTTTGTACCTGTACATAGAGATTCCTATACCAATCGGTTTATTTGCAGGACGTGAAAAGTTATAGTCCTTCCTTTGTTAGTTGGATAAGTAGTAGTATAAGCAGAGATTCTGGCTGAAATTTGGTACTGGGAAAGTTATAGTTGTGTCTGGGTATTCAGCGGAGAAAATTCAGAGCAGAAAAACGGATTTTTGTAGGAGTTATAGTGGCTCATATCGACTAATTTAGCTTTACTTGAGTCTTACATCCTTGGTTCTATACGAAGTGTGGTGGGTTCAACTTCGGTATTTTAGCTGAAAAATCGTCGGATTCGTGGTAATTCGGCACTTTAGAAAGTTACTGGGGGACTTGCGGGACTTGCTCCTCGAATTAGCAGAGAATAATCTTGCTAGATGCTTGCTTCTCATGTCGCCAGCTCATTCAAACATCATATAGCAGTGAAGATGCTAGTGTCTCCACCGCCAACCACTGCCAAGGAAGCTAGACACCTCCTAGACAACTTCAGAACGATAGGAAATGTGGAGCTCTTCCGTTTCGAACGAGATAAGTCTGGTTGTTCCGTTTATGGTCAAGAATTATTACTTCTTTACAATCCTTCCCATGGAGTTATGCCTTTGGGTTCAGTCTTACTTGATAATGCTGGAAATCTGGAGAAGGGATTGGAGCTGGAAGAGACGGTTGTGTCGAGCCAGAAGCGGATACTTGATGATCTCTTCAACATTGTGGCGTTGCCAAGATATTCATACATTGAACATGATGAAAAGTACATGAACGGCCAGATCGAGATTCCCTTCAAGCACCGCTTGGTGAAAGACGGATTACAATATGACAAAAGATATACCATACCCTCTTCAACTATTGACAGCCAATTCTCAAGAATCGTTCCTGAAAAAGGTAGCACATCGAACAAGCCAGTCCTTGATAGTAGCAGCTTTGGAGCTATCAGATCTCATATACGGCACAATTTCCAGAAGTTTCACAAGTTCGATTCTATTTCTATTAGAACGAACCCAACTTCAATTGGCAAGTGGATCACACCAAAAGTCCAGATGAACCCTCATCACAGGATCAAGTTTGATGGGTTTGAGCAGTAGGTGAAGATTGTTCCTCTGAAATGAATTCGATGCTTATGACGTTTAAATAGAATAATCATGACTACAACTCATTTAATGGTCTATGTTTTCTTCATGAGGAAGGAATTGTAAATATATATATTAATGTACATTAGTTGTTAACTTAACTAGTATTGAATTTCAACTTTCGGTTACTTTTCTAACTTATTTGAATTCTAAATGACTTTGATTCTACTCAGAACCATTTTTATACAATCGAGACTTCTCGACAAAACAATTTCTATAAATCCTCTACTCTCTTACTTGCGGGATGTTCTTTCAGCTGTATCAAGATCCTTTTCCAACACATCGTTCAAGTAGTTCAACCCGATCTGTTGTTTCAATAAAACTTTTGACAATTTGCCAAGTGTTTCTTCGATGTTTCCGTTTTTGGGGTCCGCTCCTCTCTGTTCCTGTTTTTCATCGCCGTTCAACCCGTTCAATCCATTGATAGAAATCTCAAATTGATAGTTCAAGTCCTCAGCTCTTTCCTTCAAGATCGCCAAACGAGCAAAAACATCACTGAGCTTTCCGATTGGACTATTAGGGTCGTTCAACTTAGAAGTCAAAACATCAAATTGCATGGAGATTTCTTCTTCCTCTGGTAAAAGTGGGTATCCCTTCAACTTCAAAATAGCCAAAACTGTGGCCAATCTAAGCAATCTCCTGGACAACTTCGTGTGCTTAGCCTTTGCCTTGAGTATTCTCGTGGTATTTTCCAAGTCGTGTTTGGACGACAACGCGTCCAGCTTTTCGTTGATCTCGTTCAATAGTATTCTGGACTTGGAAACATGTTCAAGTTGTGTTTCTATACGCTGTGCTACATCGTTGAATGAAGTAATTTTGATGGGATAGTGGTTTGGAGTTGGTCTCTTACTCATGGCATTGTCCCAATCCTCTGGGGTCTCGTTATTAGGACGTTGCTGACTCAAGAGGATGTTAATTTCTTGGTCATTGAACTTGTTGTAGAAATGGGTTTTCAAGGCACATTTTGGAGAGTTTGGGTCCCATTGCTCCTTGATTTTGATAAGTTGGTCATTGATTGCTGGTGTATACTTGTTTGAGGTGTTTGTAACTGGGGTAGAGTTGGTTATTTGGTTGGAACCTCCAAATGAGTTGTTGAATTGCAGTTGGTTGGCACCAAAGTTTGATTTCTGTTGCTGTTGAGTCGTACTCCATCCAAAGGCCGGTTGCACATTGTTGGTAGTGTTGTTTCCTCCGAATAATCCTCCAGACTGTTGCTGTTGGGGTTGTTGCTGTTGCTGTTGCTGTTGTTGTTGTTGTTGCTGTTGTTGGTTTCCTCCAAATAACCCTCCTGATTGTTGATTTGAGGAACCTCCGAAAAGTCCTCCGCCAATTGTAGCAGAAGCTGCTGGTTTGCTTCCAAACAATCCACCGCCTGTGTTTGTGTTGGATGTGTTTGAAGCGCCAAAAAGGCCACCAGTATTTCCAGCTTGATTGTTATTAGCTGCAGAACCGCCGAAAAGACCTCCAGTGGCTCCAGAAGCTCCAGTATTCGAACCAAATAATCCACCCCCAGTTGATTGTGTTGCAGGCTTGCTTCCAAATAAACCACCTCCTTGAGTCTGATTTGATGCTGTATTTCCTCCGAAAAGGCCACCTCCCGTGTTCTGTTGGGTATTCTGAGCCGATCCAAATAATCCACCACTAGTTGGGGCTCCAGTATTTGCTGCTGGCTTGCCAAAAAGACCACCAGATGTGTTGTTGTTCTGTCCTAACAAGCCTGAATTAGTGTTTTGTCCGAAACCACCCAGAGCAGTGTTGCTGGCTCCAAACCCCGTATTTGATGTCTGGCCAAACCCGGTATTGCCTGAATTGGCGTTATGAGATGCATTGGCGCCGAAAGTACCTGAATTGGAGGCACCAGCGCCAAAGAGGCCACCACCACTAACACTGCGCTGAGCTCCAGAGGCTCCAAATAAACCACCCGAACCGGTGACACCAGGAACACCTGAATTGGCTTGGCCGAAACCCGATGCCGTCAGAGTGTTATTACCAAAGCTCACACCCGAGGAGTTGTTCTGTGCTGTGTTTCCGAAGGCGTTTGTTGATGTTGCGGGTTTGGCACCAAACAAGTTGGAGGAAGTGTTGTTGTTAGCGCCAAACAAGCCGCCACCACCGCCGCTATTTGCGCCCGACGAGAACATTTGTGGATGCGCGAGACTGGGGGATTCTGGGTATGTAGTACCGCCAATGGGAGTCGCTTTGGTTGTACTGGAAGAGTGCAATTACCACGAAGAAACACCATCGAAAGCGATAGGTTTCAACGGATTTCACGAAAATGAAAAACGAGAAACTGATTTTGTGGGTAGTACATATAGTGCCGTAATGGGATTTTGATTTAACGATGATTTAGGTTGTTGTATGGAAGTTTTGTGGGTTCTTTTGGTTATTTTGGCTGATTTGGTATGCTGGCAAGGTTTTTCTGGTGCTGGATATCATGGAAGATACTTTTTGGTTTTTTTCGTGGTTTTACTGTCAATAGTCTACACCTATTTCTACTCTTCGCCAGTTAACTATGTACATACATTAGGGCAGCAGTGGTGTATGCAGTATCTCTATAAAGGTGATGATGGAGGATGGAGAGTAGAGATGGAGTATTGGGGCCTAGATTGGAGCAAAATTGTCTTTAAGCAGTCAATTGGAATCAAGCCTGGTGTTTACTTATAGAAAACTACTTTTGGGCTAAATCCATCAACCCAGCAGCAAATTGTACCACTAGATATAAATTGAAGTGAACAATATCTCCATGTTGTATCACGTGATCCCAATATCAGATTCGTAGAAGTTGCTTCTTAGTTTCAATGTTCAACTTCTCTACATTACACTGGATTAAAATACTTTTATATATATTGGTGTGATATAAATAACTTCTCTCTGATATGTTGCATACTTCTTGCGACGTTGCAGCAAAACAGAGACTCATTGTATTTCATGAAATGAAATGCAGGTGGAGCAGAAGGCTCAGACAATTACTTCTCTGAAACCAAGGTAGACGCTGTCAAATGGGCCCAAACAAACATCCACCGACGATGTAACGTCTACGGATGCCCTGGGTGTCCCTTTTCTGGCGGATTGTCAACTTTCTATGTCTTTTCCTCGATATCTTTACGACTACACTTCTCCTTCTGTCTCCAGAGTGGAAAATGCCAGAAACGGGTGCAAAGTGGTTGATTAGGCACTCAAATCCTTCTTACGGTCGAGGATTTCGCCTTTTGTCGAGTGTTTTGGTGCTTTAGTTGGTGGCTGGAGCAGCTGCAGCAGCCTCTTTGGCTCTTAAGAATTCGGCGGTCTTCTTCTTATCCTTGGAGGTACCCTGATAGATAGGGTTTTCGTTCAAGTGGATCTGTGTCTCTACTCCTGGGATCTTCTTTTCCAACTTCAAGTTGTTGAAGATACACTTGCTCAATACTCCCTCGGAGCTTCTGCAGTGTCCCAAACGGTGGTTTTCTTGCTCCAAGCACTCGTAGTTGAGCTTGAACTCGTCAAAGCAGTATTTATTGATGTCTCTCAACACGTCAATGGCGCATCTGGTGACTCTTCTTCCCTCCTTGAGACATTCGACGCTTCCTCCGTTGTTCTGGTCCTTGCATAACATGAAATCGTCGTTGTATGGCTTGCACTTGGCGCCGATGTAGAACGCAGCAGAAACCAATGGAGCAGACGTAGCACCAACCTCATCGACATCGGGCACGTCCGATGGCAACGGGTTTTTATCTACGTTTTCCCATTGGTGTCTGCTGGTGAATAAGTCTCCCAAAACCATTGTATGTATATTATTTGCTGACTTGTAGTGGTCTTTGCTACCAGGTGCTAGCCTTTCATTAGTATAATCAAATTTTAGTGTGAAGAAAAATGCGTAATAATTGCCGTCGTTTGGTTGGTGCTGATAATTACACGGATGGGTGCGAATGTGCGTAACAGAGGGCATGGGGAGAGGCAAGATGGGTCACGTGGTTAGGTTGGGAGAAAGACTATGGAGGCGGATACAGGGTAGACGTCTTCATGGAAATGGGTTGAGTGGGGATGGAGAGGCAATTGGGTGGAAAATGGAGGTATGGGGAGGATGTGTATGTTTGTATCTGAAAGTTGTTTGCAAGTATTGATTTATGTATACACAATGAATTTACATTTTGGCTGCGAAGTGAAAGCAACAAAAGGTTTTTAAGCAATTTAGCTGCAAAATGAAGATATTCGAAAATTTAGGATTTGATTAACAAGATGGAAACGTGAAGATCCGAGTCGAAATGCTTATAATGGCTCCAATAATGTCATGTTTTACGGAGCATGGAGAATATATCTCTTTACACATACCTCGAGCCTACGGCTGAAGACACTTCCACTCTACAATAGTTCCAATCAAGAACATTACAAATATGTGAAAATACTCTTTTCATAATAATACCCGAGTCTATCGCCATACAAATGCTAATTATTTTCTCCCCATTGCTATATGGTCATATTATTACTTCTTCCTTATGATCGCCAATGCATCACTCTCATGCCCTATGACTTTATACACATTCAACAACTCAACTACCAACGTGTTCAGCACAGTGTCATTTCCACTCTTAATTGCACTCCTCAAGACATCGTCGAGGTAGCTTTTGAACTCGAATTTCAATGACGAGATCTTAGTTTTCAAATAATTATCAATGAATTGATTCGATGGTGGTGCTACACCATTTTTTTCATTCTTAGTTTCCGTACTTGCAGTTGATGGTAGATCTTGACTTACAAGATACTGAAAAATTTGCGAGATGGATAGATACAAGCATGTTAAACTTTTCGTCTTCTTTTTCACACTGTTGCTACTGTTTTCATCTATAGGCACCGCGTCCAAATCTGCTTCGTCTATGATTAATGCATTTTCGAAATTAGTCACTTGGTCGTTTAAAAGCAAGTTTAACTTGGCTAGAGTTTTCAACCGTATCAATTGTTGTCTTACCTGTAATGTGTTGTCTATCAACTCATGCGAATCCTCGAATTTCTGGTGATAATTAAGCAAGTCTAGTCTGAAATTCTTCAAATCACCCGAGATCAAGTTGATAAGATCTAAACCCCCATTGATAGACTTCCCGAGCTTGATGAAATCATTGTAATCGTTGTTAACCAAGTCCAAGAGGTTCTGGTTTAAATCGGTGGCCAACTTCGTGAGTTCCTTTATGAGTAGATCTATGGACGTGAAACGGTGGTTTCTGTAGAGAAAAACGTCGATTTCTTCCTGGTTGAACTTCTGGAAGTCAGTTCTATTGATGGAGATGGGGTATGGAAACTCATCGGTGCCATTGAGAATATCTAATTCCGAGGACATCTTGTTCAGCATTACCTTTAGTATTATCGGTACCGTTGTTTAAGCGTTGTTAAGATCAATGTTGTGGAAAACGCTCTTTTCACCTAATTGCACAGTTATTTCTTCGAGCTTATCTGGATGTACATATATATTGAATTTCTACCGTGTCCGTTGCTAGTACACCCTTATTCTACTGCTGTATTATTGCAACTTTCTGCTTCACGTAGTTAAAACCTGGCGTTTACTACAAATTTCCAAATCTCGATTTCCGCTGCTTACATAAGGCCTTACGTACTACAATTTTATCCAAGTGACTTTTAGACAAGCCCACCATAATGAAGCATTTTGGAGCAATTTCCATCACGTGAACTTGTCGCCTCTCTGGAAAAGATTGCATGAATCCGACTCCGCTAAGGTCAAAGGCAGCTCCAGTCACCCCAGCTCAGAACTGAAAGCTTCCGGTGTTCTTTTTATTTTCTCACCCAAGCAGGACAATGGTGTCGGGCGTAAAATTAGCGCAATGTTTACTTTGTACAATTGCTCTTCTAATGCGCTACCATTCACAGTATAGCCCCTCGCAGATACGGAAATGTTAGTATACGGTATTTGGCAGAAGACCAGTATAGAAAAGTTTTTAAAGGCACTCGCCACATCTGGCTTAAACCGAATAATGAGAGCAAAGTCTCAGTAATCGCCATGGTAATGGTGCTGGTGGAAGGAACTCATTGTGCTCATCGTATACATGTGATATGCCACCTCTAAGATGGTTATTGTTGTGCACCTTGTCTTAACAAGCAAAATGCCCATCGTCGGATCTACCTTTTACTCTTTTAGGATCAACTGTCCGTCACTGTTGCAGTAATTCCCGATTAGGACAACTTACATGAATGTACCTCAAGAAATGACAACGTGAAAACGAATAGGAAATACGCAAAATTTCAGGTCCACCGACAACAATACTGAGAGATAGAAGCTCTGGTCTTGGCCCTCCAAACTCCTATCCCATTTGCATCATCAGATGTAGGTACAACAATAAGATGCTATAATGAACAATCTTGCGTATTGTAAAATTCAAACCCTGGTTCCTGATGACTTGTATAAGTCCATTGTTAAGATAAAAAAAGCGAGAATGCATTGACAAATAGGACATTTTCTTAATCAGGAAAATGAAACTACAGGAATTGTTATGACATAATGACGACTCGATTGTGTTCCATTGTTCTGTTGTTTGTTCCGGTAGGCTATATAGGAGGTAATGAAAGAGATTAACAGAAACATACGCTTAAGATGGGCAAACATGTGCAGTCCATATAATATTTTCTAATATTCAGATCAACTTCTCTAAAAGTGCCGAGTAACAATAGGCATGATCCAAAAGTGATCACACCCTCGGAATTAGATTCAGGGGGTTAAAAATATGGTTGATGTCATTTAGTGAGCTTTTTTTCGTCCTGGTTGGCGAGGGTTATTTTGGTTTTTAAGTTATGAACTGCAGATAGAAAAATAGGACAATAGACTATTTCTCAGATCCGAATTGTACATAAATTGTAATTTGCTACAGGTTGCGGATTCCTAGGGAACGTAAGCATTCACGCCGGAAGGTAGTTGGGGGAACCACTCGCTTTTACGCAGTAATAACGGTTCAGGATGTTTTCAAGGAAGAAGTATAGTGATAAACAGCACGAGCTACAAATGGTTGGAACTCAAGGCATGTAAGCTACTTGTACCATAGCATTCAAATGCAATACAGCATTCATATACTAAACACGTACGTCTGAAATGAAAGATGTAGGTCGTTTCTATAAAAATTTCGGACATGTGAAATTAGCATGCTGAGCTTATGTAGTTCTTTGCACACGTGAAATTGGAACCTTACATAGCAAATTTTCCCGCAAAATCAAGAGGGTAAAGAGATATCGTCTCCTGAATGCTTCCAAAGTGATCGCTTGGCCCAATTCAAGATTCCATTCTTCAGCGTGATATTATGTAGAGATACACCGAAGCGCTTTTAATAAGAGAACCAACGATTTCTTGTCAATTAAACGGCCTTGGCTCGGCCCCATTTGCTGATGGCATTTGACGCACGGCTGTAGCAGGGTTCCAGCCTATTCGCATGATCTATGGACCATTTGGACCAGGTAGCCTTAAACTTCCAAGTATATGTATATTGGTAAGGGTCCATTATTCTCCCTTGACAATGGCCAGTTGGCCGTGCTATTATTGGCCTAGACTTGTAATGGTTTCTGTTCTCGTAGCACACAAGAAACAATGTTACCTCTATTGTTGAAAATATAGTGAAGGGTAGACCCTGTCCTTTGCCTAAAATAGAACCCTTTCAGGATGATTACTAAAGCGATACAACGATCGACACTACTAGACCTATTGAATAATCGAAGAACTGGCTCGTGCAACAACTCTAAAGTTATCATACGTATTTTAGACTTCAAGGCAACGAAGTGCGTTTAGTTATCTTCATCTAGATATCATTGTCTCGAGTATTAAAGCACGATTGATAGCCTTCTCCAAGGCATAAAGTTCAGCAATTTCACTCGCTTAAGCAATGCCTTCACTGAAAAGAAGCTTAGACAATTGAATACACTATATTTGATCCCCGGTAGCTGTATGTGCTTATTAGGCTCCAGGCATTCTATTGCAAAACGAGTGGACCAGCAGGTAGAAGGATCGGTTTTTGCAGGAACTATGGGACCGGAAGTAATGGCATGTAGAGCATAGCCAATTTTTTAAGCAGAGACTTCTTTCGGATTCATTGATAGCCCTACCAGAAACCAAATATATACGAAATGCACATTTCATCACTACACTACAGTGCTGAACGGCTGGACGCTGGCCATCTTCTAAAATTCTATGCGTCTATTAACATTTCAGCGGTCATTTGTAGGTTTTTACAAAATTTACCTTTTACCTCGGTCATAGTAAATGTGCCACAAGTATTAGTTAAGCAGCCCCCCCCTCCCCCTAGTAGAGTACACAGATCGATGAACTTCATATTAATACTACATCAATTCGTGCTAGGCTACCCGCGGCTAAACTAATGATCAAGAACTCGAACGGGAAATAAGCTCCGTACTGCAGCGGAAATACAATTTACCTAGATAAGTGCTTTCTTGAATTAGTCGGGCAAGTAGCTTCCACGAAATGAACTACCTCCATAATGGAGCAATGGAGTCTCATCTCACTACATTTCATTGTCCCCCCACACACCGTGGAACATTCTTCATTGATATATGGTATTTGAACGGAGGTCTTGCAGCAAGTGCTCTACACAGGCCCCTTATTTAAGGTTCCCACCAATATTTTTAAGTATGTGGGAAGCGAAGACTATACTACATTTCGCAGAAAATATTGAAATGTATTGTCAGTCCAGCGTATACCACCAGTACTCTCACAGAAAATACGTAAAGGACACCGCAATTGGCAATTAGGAGTTCTCTTCAACAATGGCCGCAGTTCAACCATTAGAGAAGCTGATGTCGACTTAAAAAATACTATCATTTCTTTCTAGAGCAAGCATTGACCTCACCCCTGCTTGTAATGGCTCCCCTGAATCGGTAAGGCAGCGAACCACCTTGCTCCAGCTGACATTTCATTTCGAGGATACTGAATGAGGTATTAAAGCACTCCGAAGAAGGAAGATTAGGCGGCAACTATTACCGTCAAGGAAAAACTATAATTGAAAAAGGGTAAGTCGATACAGTGGTGACGAAAAAAATAATGCCACAGGGTTTTGCCCTATGAATAATTATAATCAAAACGGGCGGCCTGAGTTCACCTTTGAGACGTAGTTTAGACCGTAACGCATTATCATTATTAATCGATAGCAATACAGGAATTGGTCTCATCTACAACCTATGGATTAATCTCCGTTACCTACATCCACTACAATAGGACTAAAGATAACAGAACACAAGGCGAAAAAAAATAAGTACCGCAAATGTTCACAACCATCACCACTGCCCCAATTGACCAGGCAGACATCGAATACACTAGCAAATTCCACCAACTTCGAATCAAAGAAACGACAGACGAGTCCTGTCCCAGCGTCCCCTCTTCACCCTAAGCCCAGTCGTAGACCCGAACCTCTTGGCCTGATCAACCCGCCCAAATTCCGATGTAGTCCAACCAAGACTGCAGCCCGTCAGACGCTGGACACGAAAAATACACCACCATACCATTCTGGAGTGGCGTCCAGTCGGAATTCCCCTGAAGAAACCCTCCGGTCAACCTGGACACAGCTTTAAATTTCCCCAATTGTGAGAATTTAAACGGGCAAGGATAAAGCCCACCTCGATGGTCCCAATCGTGATTCGACGCTAGCACACCATTGAGGACGGACCTGTCCCTATAGCACAGGTGCAGAACCTCCTCTTCAGAATAGGCTTTAGACAATTGCTCGTTCCGTATGTGCAGACCCCTATACTAAAAAAATTCAATTCCCCAAACCTTAGTACCATACTTGCCTATTCTGGCAGCCAATTTCACTCTACCAGTTTAAGAAATCGCCTTGCATAAAAAATATCCAGGTATTTTTCCCACGCACCTCCATGAAAAAGGAACAAAATAATTTTGGCATACATGTACAATTTACACTCTAAATATATTGATTTAATTATCGGTTTTTTTTTACTCTACGTGATAATCATTTTCGATGTATATCCATAACTATATAAAAAAAAAATTGTCACATCTACAACTGGGTACCTATATGTATATATATATATATATATATATCCAAATCACTGGGACATATTTGAGAGCTAAAAGTTGAGGTTCAAGACTACATTTAACTGGTTATCATTATTGTTTTTTGTCGTTGTCCTTTCGTGTTGTACTTATCGTGTCCCTTGCCTTTGAATTGATAAAGTGCCTAATTGTCAGTGTTATAGCTATTGTCTTGGTCTCCTAGTAAGCACCAACGCAACACGCCATCAGTCGAACTTCCAGCCTTTAACCGTAGGAACCCTTTTTCAGACCCTTGTCTCGCTCTCGGCTGCAACTGACGTTTTTGTTCATCTCTGTCAGCCTTTCATCATAAGAACCGTCCGTATTAGTACCATCAATACTACTCATCTACTGTCCTTTTCTTGCTAAAACCAATCCAATCTACGTGATATGTCTACTGCCGTCTACTACACTCCAAACCATATTATGCCAGTTGATGACGTTCATTCCAAACACACCTTACCATCGCTAGCCCAGATTATACCTCCTCATTCTGGCCATCAAGTTAACCAACAGAACCAACAGCTTCTTCCTCAATCGGCTGTGTCTTACACCCACGACGCTACCCTAGCAGCTGCCGCCGCCGTTGCCGCCGCTTCTACGTCGCCAACAACCTCTCAAGTGTCTCCCAGCCTTGTTTCCAATAGTCTTGTTCCTATGAACAGTAGCATTGTTCCCATTTTTGGTGACGCCAAGGTTATGTACCAGAATACTAACAATAGCAGTAATAATAACTATAATCACCAGACGCCCGAGGTTTATTCTCAGAACTCTCAGCCTTCGACTGCCAATAGCACCCCAGCTTCGTCGTTCAGTGGAGGAAGCACTTCCAGCTACGGAGCAGTCTCTGGCATGAACATGGGCACCAACCACAATGGTTCTATCAGCAGCGCCAGCTCTGTCAGCAGTAATGCCAACGAAAAGTGTATTTGCAAGTCCAACGCCAACCGTATCCCTAGACCACGTAATGCGTTCATTCTCTTCCGTCAGAAGTACCATCAATCGGTCCTTGACGAAGGAAACGTCATCAGAACCAACCCAGAGGTGTCAAGAGAACTTGGAAGACGTTGGAGAGCATTGTCTGCCGACGAGAAGGACCACTGGAACAACTTGGCCGAGGAGGAGAAGAAAAACCACGCCAAGAAGTACCCTGGTTACCGTTACACCCCAAGAAGAAACGGTAAGAACAAGAACTGTAATATCTGTCGCCAGAAAGCATTGAGACAACAGCAAGCTCAGATACAACATCAGCAAATGATGCAAATCCAACAGGACCAGTACCAGCAATACTTGCAAATGCAGCAAGTGCAACAAGTACAGCTTCAGCAGCAACAGAACCAACAACAATTACAGCAGAACACCCAACAGCCCATTATGGCCCAGCAGCAACAGTTGCAACAACAATTGCAACAAGTCCAATTACAGCAACAAGGAAACATGATACTGCAACAGATCGGTGCAGGCTATGCTAATAGTGCCAATAACCAACAATTCATCATCTCTGCTAACCCATACATAGCTGCTCCACCATTACAAGGAGTGCCAACAGCACCGGGTTACCAGTTAACATACAACAATAACAGCGAGAATGCCAACAGCAGTAGTACTAACGTTGTTGCTAATGCCCAAGACAAGCTTTCTCCCTTGTCTACGGGTCCATCTCAACAATACTCTGTACACTCTCAACATTCCAACAACCAACAAGCTCCTCCTGCTGGCTCAGGTTCGGCTCCTCCTCACAGCAACAACAGCAACAGCATAGGTTCCAACGAGTACTTGGGAGGAGGTAATGCCCAGTTCGGTTTGAGTTATGACCAGCTCCAGCACCAGAATGGTGGCCACTACCAACAGCAACAGCAGCAACAACAGAGATTTAGTTCGTTGCCAACTCCAGTTAATAATGGAGGTAACAACTACGGCTTTGATAACTTCGGCATGCCACAGCAGCCATCTCAATAACCGTGTTGGAAGAGTTTTACATCACTGTTACTACAAAATTAACAATATGAATCTTCGCACTACTCTGCTGTTCTTCTATATTGAAATAGCAATGGCTTCAAGGGCATGTCCTGTTGATGTCATACGAGTGGTGGTTGGACCCGTTCAGAGCACTCTGCCTTGGATGGTTCGGTTTTCTTTCCATCTGTATATTCCATTTCATCCAAGAGGCTTCTGCCATGGACCAAAGAAGTCTCGACCTCATCATAATCTAATGTATAATTAAAACATTTTCCCATTTGTATTTATTCTATAAAATGACTTTTTACTTATAAATGTGCGATGAGATATTTTGAACCAATGAATACAAGTTGACTATTTGTTGTACATTGCTTTGTTATATTTTATGGAGGCTCGTAATTATCGATGTTATCATTCTCTCTTCCTTGTTCACATTTGCTTTTGGACATCGTTTTTATAGTTTAATTATTTACAATTAACAATAGTGACCATTCTTTTTCGTTTAATAATAAAATTTATTTAATAGATTTATTCTCCTAACGCCGTAGCTCTTTCCTAATGGTGTTGTAACTATCTAGAAAGATGAATCATTGAGAGGATCGTTCTGTATGACCCAATATTTATTCACTGTTCAGTTGGCAAAATAGCAACTGGAGCCAAAATATCACTGAATGTATCCCACCAGGTCATTCAATTAAATGCCATATAATCGATAACTGTAAACTTGAATACTTATATTTATTGATGTTGAAAATTATCTTCAATATGAGGTAGTGATAATTAAGGGCCACGAAGGACATCAATGAAGTTAATAGGAAATATTTGCTGCAATAGTACCGTAAAATACATCATAATCACCACATATCAGACGAACGAAACCATTGATCGAAAGATCCACATCTGCCATTCAAGTAATTAAAATAACCATATTTAATAATAATATTGTACTGTTCTATATTTCTTTTCTCAGCTACCACCTAATATACAATTTTATCAGTATTTTTAACGTTAAGGAAGCAAGAATCAGTTCGGAGCTTTCTCTAGTACCATCAGGATAGAATTGATAAGTTAGCTTGCAAGGTTGTGATTGCAAAAACTTTTGGCGTTAGGTGAGCGATATTTCACTAGCAAGTCTCTGGAGTCTGGGTATTCTCCGCATTAACTTCGGTTCAACAGGAATTTGAGGAGAATAGTCTTTTAAAATAGCTAATTCCAACTGTAGACCAACACGTAGCAGGAATGAATAAGCTCAACATCCCCATTTGTACAGTAACCCTTTAGCTAATATACTATACGGGGTAGATTTGGTGATCTTATTATCCTTCCCGTAAAAGAGATGCTGGATTAGGACACTGTTTGATCCGGTGATAGTAATTCAAAATACCAAAAAAGGGTATAACAGTAGTTGTTGGAAAACGTTCTACACCGCAATTGAAACTTTATGAGGCGGTTTCGTGTAGCAAAACTATGAAGCAACGGGTCTAATCCTGTAGAGCATGCTATAGTACGACTGTGGATTTAAGGAGTACAACATAACGGACCAGACAATTTTTCAAGCATAACGATATGAATTCTAGACGTTCTACATGATTCTAGAAGGCACCCTTCCGAACTAAACATACCACTACGTTTAATCAACCTCTTTCATCGACTGGGAACTGTTAGTTTCCATATTCAAGACATCTTTAGGATTCCTTATTTCGGTAAGAAGAGACCAGGACAATCGAAGAGGTTACTCCACCCAAAATAGTGTATCCACGAACTGTCCCTTAGTCAATAATTACAAATATTGTTTCATGATCCATACGGCACCAGACCCTTAAGCATAGCATAGCCATAAACAACACGTCATATTTTGTGTAGAATAGGCAATCTAAATCAACTTCAGGAACCAGAAAGACCCGTACCGCAGCATTGTCGTAGAAGACCCGTACCGCAGCTGCGTCTGGAGGGGCCATATCCCGTAGGATGCACCAGATCACACTCTAAAAACCTTGTAGTTATCGTACTCTGCTAACCCATTCGATTGTTGTGAACATGATTTACAATGCTAGAGTCGATACAGTTTGGTAACTGGGGCGGATAAGGGAACTCTAGATTGTACATGAACAGCCCCATCAGCAAATTACTGTGTTGCCCCTCCTCGAAATCAGCATATTCAGTACCCCTTAGCCTGTAATTTGGAAGACACGAGAATAATTAACCGGGCTATGAAGTGCCTCATGTGCTCCAAATTATCTACCGCTACGCTCTACACCTATATGAACTGGAAAACCGTCTTATAGTAGGGGCAACAAATCATCAAGCGCACCGCTTGCAAAATTGCTGTGCAACTAACATTGCAACCTGCGAGCCCTTGCTAACAAAGAGGAGTCACCAGATTTCCACAAAGGGAAGCCAAAAAACCGCGCTATGCCCCTCGTCAGTCTCCATTGAGCACACTTGGAGGTAGGTTTAGTGACAACAAAAATTTTCACTTCATTTTCTACTTTCTATTCCTATTTAGCCACCATGAATGGGGCATTTGCTGGACTTTATTTTTATGCTCGATGATATTATGGGATAACGATTAAGCACATGTACGCATCGGTTTAAAAATTATGGTGGAAGTGTGAAATTCGACCGAGAAAAACCCGTCTGCGATCTACCATGCACTGATGTGTAAGTTTCGGAGGAAGCATAAAAATAAAACTGTACCTGAAAGGCACAATTGGCAATGGTTTTCCTTGCTATTGTTCCCACTAAAACCAGATTGTTCGCTCTATTTCTACATTGTCCAAGGCAGAGACACTAAGTCGAGCAGAACCAGACATACACATGCACCTGCGAATTCCGGATACACACAATAAATCCCCTGTATGGTTCATTCCGGGCACATTTACAATTTCCGTGACGGGCGCATGCACGCCCGGATCTCCTCAAGATCTCCAGAGAGAGTCGGTTACGAGCCAATTGACTGAATGCCGTGGTTACATTTAGAACTTCTACTTAACGAAACAAATATCGGGAAGAACTAGTCGTAGAAGCGGTTGATGGATTGTTCAGCTGTTGGTTCTCCTGACGGAAATAATATTAATAAATAATAAAGGTCCTCTATCAGTAATGATAATACCAGTAAAAGCACAGCATGCTAAATAATAATAGTTCTGATGTTTACCTAGTGCTAGACGAAGCACAGAGGTACTTGTTTGTTATGTTCGTGCCTGCTACTGGACTATTGTCGTATGCTTAACCTCCTGCTTTTACCTGTAAACAGAAGGTTTCCGGACGTGCATGCTTGCCAAACAATGGCCCAGGAACCATGTCAGGACTATGCTGAACGATCTTGAACCGGAGCACGCTCAGGAACCGAATTCTTTTAACGACGTACCTTCTCATTTGAGTAAAACAGTAACAAATTAACTAATGGTTTTTTGACTCGTGAAGTATCATCGTATACGTCAGTGGGACTAATACTTGCTCACCCCAGCCCACCGTGACACTTCCCCTGGTAGAGTAGGAACCGGCTTTATACCACAGGTTAATAATAATTATTTTATTTCCACCCTACTCTCAAGTTGCATCTTGCCTTTCCCTAGTAGTTCACAATTTCCTCTGTAGGGTGTTCCAAATAATACTTTTAGACATCGAAAAATATAGCCATCAGATGAAATTTCTCTACAAGAGAATTAATGCCTTCAGCCATTTCGTAGTCTTCTAATTAGCCGTCACAGTCCAGTTCATTGCATAGATCTCCAACTTTCCTGACCTTTGTAACAAGCACCAGCGGTGATCATCATCTCCTCACCGCTTCACACAAAACCATACCTCCGGCACTTGCACTGTCAACCCAGCTACCATTTCACTAATGGTCCCAAAAAGGAAAAATACTACACAGCGTCAAATTTCGGACCGGTACTTAAGCCACATAGCACTAATTTTTCTATCATCGGGGATCTCATACCCGGTAGTACAGGTATTATCATGCACTCTCTCCTGAATTCACACGTCGATCAATATGTAGGCCCCTTAATAATAGAACTTGGTGGTTAAAAGTGTCATCAGCCATACACTTGTTGTGAGATAAAATATTTCTAACTCTTCCAGACCGGATTTCACTAGAAAGCGATGGCTTTAATCTCAAAAGTGCATCCAATACTGTAGCGTCTCCTAGGCTCGTCACCACTACGCTGATCGACAGTTCAAGAAGCAGAGGTACCCATAGCTGCAGAGCCTCTGTAGACGGCATGTCCTATGCCTCTTCAACATCCTGAAAAAATATTACTTGCCACAATATCGGGATCCATGCATGGAGTCTCTGCTAACATATGAAATTTTTGATGTAAGATCGTATGCACTTGTCAGTATGTTTGGAATTGTACCTACCGTCACAATTGCCGATATTAGGTATTAGGAACAGCATTACCATATGGGGATCACCGACAAGGTTTGAGCTACAATAGGACCCCAGATCAACAGCCCAATGCAGCTGGATTTCTCTCTCAACGTCCACCAAATAAATCACAAGAATAACGACCCCGCCCGGCATCGGTGTATCATCAAGATGCGGTTACTTCACCTGCACTATTTTTTACAGGAACACCGTAGCCAGCAAAGCAGCTCAATACGATACACGCCTTTTTAACGAAACCTTCCCTTGAATCTCTTAGCTCTCCTGAAACTTGCAGTAGTGCATCAATAGCATTTCCTGCGCTTGCTTGCGGTCTCTCTGTACAAACAACGGTTAGAACCCTTCCAATGCCCAAAACCATTGACTCTCCGAGCTCAACTTTGCGTAAGCTATCGTTACGCGCAGACAATAGCTTTATCGACGCGGCTTTATCTACGCCTTCTGCTCTTCATCTCTGCCAATTCGCCATTCTATCCTAATTTGGTCGCGAATGGAAATGGTTGCAATTTTTTATTTTGGGATCTCGTATTTTCTAGCAATCAAAGATCGATCCAGTTTCAGCATGGCACAATGGTCTTAGATTCACGGCCTTAACACTACAGGACATGGGTTTCGAGCACGAACCTGCTTTGGAACTGCCTGATAGAGGAAGGACTTGTGAATATATGTGAGAATGGTGACGAAAGTGACTCGGGTTTATCAGCCTCACTGAAATTGATTTAGAGTCAATTATTGATTTCGACAAGTTGGTTATCTGAATTTCTTCGCCAACCGTAGTCGGCTATTGTTAAAAAGGGAAGCTTTAATCGCAGTGAACCCTTGCAAACCTTGCGCGACAAGACAACTCTTGGCTTTTTCTGGAAGCTGATTGTTGCATGTGGTGGTCCTTTTCGATAAGCAGCGTCTTCAAATACAGTGAAATCCCTACCGAATAATAGTTAGAGTTTTGATCTACATAGCTTATTGAAGACTTGGAGCCTATTACATATATCTTCTCTTGCGTCCCGTGATACACATTAAACTTTTATTAAATGCTCAAAATAATCCATAAACCTGAATAAATATACTAAGTCATACCCTATATGTCCTCGCCTAAACTGTCTATCGTGACCACTTCCCCTGGCTTGAAAGGTGGTAAGCCCAAGTACGGACAGCCATCACATCTGAAGGCATCTCCTAATGCACAAGAACCACATCCACCAGTCTTACCTTGAATTGTGAAGTCTATTTCTGCCAAGTCTTCATCTGAAAACTTCACAGCCAGCTTTTTCAATCTCTCCTCGATCTTGATGGCTTCTAACGTAGCAGACTGTGCCATCTTACCCAAGATGGAGTCTTGAAGCGATCTTTGCTGCGACTCTTCTTGCTCTTCAATCTCTTTCAAACCACATGTGCAATCCTTACAAGCCTTTCTTCTCTTCTTTCCGCTAGGCAATTCACATGCCTTTGGCACTATCAAGTTAGCCCTGAGACCCAAGGAATTCGACTCTGAGATCAAATCGTTTTCATTGATAATATCATCGTTATCGTCATTTTCATCGCTATCTCCGTCGTTATCAGAGTCGCTGAAGTATGTTAATTTGGTGTCGTCTAGTTTACGCTTCATGGCATTAGCCTCTTCGTTCTCTTCGTCGGTGTTTGAAGCCGAAGTGTCTGTCAAGCCCACCGCACTGGTATTGCTAGGAGAAGCAACCACGCCCAACTTCTTGAATGCTGGAAGCTTTTTGACGCCCGAAGGAGCGGTTTTCTTTTTAAGTGGTATGGAAACCGATTCAATTGGCTTTGGTTTGATCCAAGTCTTGTTATCCAGATCGCTGACGATGAATCCAGTCATCAACACGTCTAGCACTTGGTCCGTTGGCAAGTCGCCCGAAAGTTCTCCGTCGTCCACCAACGTTTCGTAGAGGTGCTTCATCAACAGCACCGGTATGCTCTGGTAGCCCTCATTTGGGTTGACATACACGATTTTATCGTATGTGTTGTGAGTCAAAACCACATCTCCTCTGGTGACACGATCTATGATATGCTGTTCAAGGTGGTAGTTGGAGTTGTCCTTCTTGATATTCTGCTTGATTGATTCGACCAAATGCTGGTCTGTGACCACCGTAGGGTGGAGGAGCAAGAGTATATTCGACATTGGGCTTCTATCAACCTGGTTTTCGTGTGTTGCAACGGACTTCTATGTGATTACTAATTGGCAGCAAACGGGCGTCTCACAAAAGAAGAGCGGAGACAAGCAATGAGAACAGGGAACGGGGTAAAAGACCACTAGGGGAAACTAACTCGTGGTCGTTGTTACTTAGTCTGTTCTATATATATCCAACCTCACTTGAATATAAATCGCTACAACAAGATATAGCACCAGCTTACTGATAAGAATGAATACTGCTCACACTATATATATATATATATGAAGAAACCTAAAAATCTCTGGCTTCCAAACGATTCTGCGTATTAGTCAAATGAGGAAAAAGAAAGAAAAAACTGGCAATTTTTTCGCAGCGGAACGTGACTCTAGTCACGTGAGAGATGTTTCCGATACCGGGATTTGTAATCGAGATTACGTAAGCAATGGGCCTGTTGCTGTACTTGTATATTACGTAATCCATCCCGATCGGGACAGGTGATGCATAATCGGAGGAAGTTGCAGCCAATGGACAGAGGTGAAAAGTAAGCATGGGAACGAGGTGGTGAGGAGGGTGATTCTCCATCTTTCGTAGGGGTTTGATTAGGGGTAGTGATTCGGTGTTGCATAGACTCCGAGAGGAGCTTTCTCAGGCGGAGTGGATTTGGTCATTTCGGTCGGTGTTTAGTGGGTGCTGCGAGCCGTGCGCTTGTAATTGTAACTGGGGGCCAGGTTAATGGTCAATCCGAGATGTCAGCAATTGTACTCGTTGACGATGAATTTTAGTGTCAGTGAGACGTTTGGCTGTAGTCATGGGACCCGAAGATGAATAATGCGTAGTAAGCGACATGCGACGAATAAACCACATTCCTTCTCTGTACTCTCATAATGTCGACTTATTTGATATCCATGTCTACGCAAAGGGCTCATGCAAGAGAACCCTAATTCCTACACATCATATAAGAATTATATAATTATTTATTGAGTATCCAGCTAATGTAGGTGATAACCCATCCCGTTGGGCTATTCTTCTCCAAGGATCACTATACACAGATCAACGGTGTATTTGTCCTTATATGATTCGTCCTTATATGGGCACATGATCACAATTAGAATCGACGAATTGAAAAACTATATATCAAGAGTTCTGGAGAACAAGCTCCAACAGCAAACATTAAACTTTTAATCGCAATTAGGAAGAAATGTTTTCTGTTTCCCCAATATCATTTTCCTTATGGACATTGGATCTGGCAACCTTTGACATCCTAATACTTTCCTTAACCGTATGCTCATGATTGAAAACAACCTCGATCTCTTCCAATGTCAAACCACACGTCTCGACAAAGAAGAAGAATACAATTATGAACTGGAAGGCATCCCAAAACACAAAGAAAACATAGTACCAGTACTTGATATTCTGCATGGCAACAGGTGCCGAATACAAGTTCACAAATGAGGCTACGTTACTGATAAAGAAGTAAAGCGCCATGCCTCTTCCTCTCATGTCATTGGACATTACCTCAGCTGGATAAATTGGTTGCAACGGAGTGAATGCAAACGAGAAGAAGACGGTCATGAAGATGTACATGAAGGCGATACCAGCAGAGGCAGCAGTGTCATTGTTAGGATCAACCTCAAAAGCTCTCACTGCACCTGCCAAAGCAGCAAAGCAGACGACAAAGCCAGCGTTGGCATATAGCAATACCCAACGTCTAGGAAGACGATCTATAAGCAATCCACCGCAAGTAGCAAAAATGTAACTTAAGATTGAGTTAATACCTGTTAACAATAATCTTGTGGTTGGGTTTTTGATTCCTAGCGTTAGGAATAAGGTAGTCATGTAATAGGTAATGACCTGGTTTCCACTGAATTGGTTAAACCAGGACCAAGCAAGAACCAAGGCACTTCTTTTCCTGTTCGACTTCGTACGGAAGAAAGAGCTGAAATTCAAGTAGTCTTTTGGCTTCAAGAAGCCATTGGTTCTGAATGAATAAGCTATTTGTTCCATTTCTGCATCTACTATAGGGTGAGAAGCATCTCCATTAGCGTGATACTTCACTATGAAAGCCCTTGTCTTTTCCACTTGATTCTTCGAATAGAGGTACCTTGGCGAATCGCCGAATTTCATGAAGTAGCATCCCACTAGCAAGACTAACAGAATTCCTGGACACAATAGTTGAAGCCACAACCCGATCTTAAACGTTTGAGCACCCTTTAAATTCTTGCTTGTTCCGTACATGGTCCAAGTGGCAATGATACTTCCAATGTAGTAGAAAGTGTTGAAACAACCGACCAACCATCTCATGTCTTGTGGAACCGATTCTGTTAATAACATGGCTGCAGTGCAGTTGGAAATTGTAGAAAAGAAACTCAATAAGAACCTACCACCAATATAAGTGCTATGATTACTGGTAGAACTGATTATAATGGATCCAACAATAGTTCCAACCAACCCAATAATGATAGTAAACATTCTACCGATGTAATCACCCAACCAGATGAAAATCGTAGCGCAAATAGCACCAGCTGGAAAGATACTAAACACCAAACCAGTATCACTGGCTGAATCTCTAAGATTGAAGTATTCCTTGTACTCTGGCAATGTCTCGATTGCAGTTTGCAAGCTACCGTCGTAACCGTTCATTGTAGAGCAGAGATACAATCCGAAACAGACCACATAAAGCAAAATTCTGGATCTACAGAACGACTTAACTGGGTAAAGTTTGAGGATATGTTTAATGGACTGCTCTGGGTTTTTAAGTAAGTCCTCTGTTGCCACGACCATGAACTTTTCTGACTTGTCATGGGCAAGCAATTCGTTGCCCGAATGGGTCTCTGTTAGGGCATCTTTATCTTCGTGTGAGTCGTCTCCTGACGAAACTGAATGAGACATTGTAATCAAGGTTTCTTTGATGTAATTTGTAGCGTATGCCTTGCAGATGGTCCCTGCAGCTTCTTATCGTAATGCAGATTGCAGCCAAATAGAATTAATTGATAACGGTTGTTACCGGAAAAAGTCAAACTAACGGTGACTGTAAATCTCGACTATAGTCTATATTTTATACTTCGCCTGTCTATTTCGAATGGCAGAGCTTCGGATCTCTGTCTCTCTATTTATATCCTTATTGCGTATCAGTTCCGAACCTCCCCCCACCGTAAACCTGTTTCTAAATACCGTTCTGAAGCCTTGCCTCCACCTCCACCTAATGACTTAAAAATAAATTCAGTCATTAACTAGAAGCTCAACTGTGGGGAGCCTGCAAACAATCAATTCTGGGGTATTATTAGAGTTATTATTCTAAGCCCATGCTAAGATCACGCCGCATAGAAATTAGAATGCGTTCAGGATGTAGATTCGGTAAAGCAGGATTCTCTAAGCCGTGCTTTACCGCTACAGTACAAAGGGATCCCATTGAAGCCTGCAAACGAGAGTGCTCTGCAAGTTCGGGGTCTTGTCATATCTCATTTTATGTGAAAGACGAAAGTGAAGAATACCCAATGTGCTACATTGAACAAATGCCCACCAAGGATCCCCATTCTGCACCTTCTCCTCTTTCTTCTCCATCTTCTCCTCAACCCCAAACCATCTCAAACCACTGGAACCACTGAAACCCTCTGGTTTTATCTCCACGACGGACAACTGTGCTCTTTCCAGAATACCAAGACGGAATCAACCCCCCGGACCATTATACCTAATCCAGTAATACCAACATTATCCGCATGTCAAAAGCATACCGAAGTGCAACAGAAGGTTTTTCCGACATGGAGGTATTTTACCCCGGATTTTCTTGGTACTTCAGAGCGAGAAGTGGTGCAAGAATAAAAATAGAAAACATGGTGGATTGAGAAATAATAATACAATTCTTTCCTTGATATAGATCGATATAATCGATATAGAATCGAAATAGCGAACGGCACTTTAGCGGGGATATCTCTTGAGTTTCATATTGAGCTATTTCATCTTGTAGTCCATTTTTTCTCGTCTATTTAGAGTGGTTCTGCTCATCGCATGGTATCAATCCTGTTCGAGCCACAGAGGTTAAGGGTCTTGGATAACAACGTCCGGGGCCCTTTGATAATCACCAATTGGTATTTTCGGCAGGTCTCAGATGTGCCGAACCAGGTATCAGGTGAAATTGACAAAAAATGGTACAAGGTAAAGCCTCATACTGATGGAAACCAGGTTCATTTGGATTTGCTACACAATAAGCTCATACCTGACCCTTTCATCGATGACAACGAGAAAATCGTCCAATGGGTTGGTCAGGCTGATTGGGAATACGCAGCCGATTTCAATATCGATGGACTTGCTAACGCTGAACAGCGCAATCTTGTGTTTGACGGTTTGGATACATTTGCAACTGTGTATTTAAATGACAAGCCAATCCTCACTAGTGACAACCTGTTCAGAAAGTACATAGTCAATGTCTCCGACGAAGTTCGTCCAAACAACAAGTTAAGGATTGTGTTTAAAAGCAGCTTACGTGAGGGCCGACTTCTCGAGAAGAAGTTTGGTCATTTCGACTGTTGGAACGGAGAATCCTCCAGGGTTCATGTAAGAAAACCACAATATCACTACGGTTGGGATTGGGGTCCTTTACTTCTAACTTGTGGTCCTTGGCGTCCAGTCAAGATTAGATGTGGGCCATTTGTGGAGGACTTCTTTGTTAAGTACTGCTTGAATGAGGGTCTAACTCAAGCAAACTTGACATTTGAAGTCAATATAGTCATTCCACCGGAAGAAAAGTTGAATAAAATGACTTTTTTCATACATGGACCAGATGGTTTTATTGAAACATTGGAAACTTCAACAGTTAAGGCCTCCAATACAGTCCATTATACTTTAAAAAACATCAAATTATGGTTTCCACTGGGTCACGGCGAACAAACCTTATATAGTTTCAGCTTGATGATCCATGATAGAATAGTGTCACAGTCTAGGGTGGGTTTCAGAAAGATTGAACTTATTCAGGATTCCGACAGAATCGGAAAGTCATTTTATTTCAAAGTCAATGACATTCCCATCTTCATGAAGGGTTCAAACTGGATTCCAGCTCATTCTTTCACCTCGGACTTGTCTACAAAGGACTATGAAGACTGGGTAGAGTTAGCTGTGAGTGGAAACCAAAATATGCTACGTGTATGGGGAGGCGGAATCTACGAATCTGACGATTTCTATCGTATTTGTGACGAGAAAGGTGTCCTTGTATGGCAAGATTTTATGTTTGCTTGCGCAGTGTACCCTGGTCATAGTGAATTCGTGGAGAACGTCAAGCAAGAGGTGATTTGTCAACTAAAGAGGTTACGAAGGTATTCATGTATTGCTATATTCGTTGGTAACAATGAAGATTATCAAGTTCTTGAAACATTACAGCACCAAGATCCCGATTACAAAAAATTCCCAGCCAGACGGATATACGAAGAAGTACTTCCAACACTTGTAGCGGACTTTACAAATCGTACTCCATATCGTTTTGGGTCTCCATTCTCCGACACAGATACGTCTACTGCAGATTTGACTATTGGAGATATCCATCAATGGAATGTTTGGCACGGGACTCAAGAACCATATCAAGACTGGGGAAAACTAGCAGGTCGATTTGTTTCCGAGTTCGGTATGCTTGCACTTCCGGACTACTCCACTTTGGAGCAAGCCATTTCCAAAAAGGACCAACTATTTCCCCAGTCGTACTTGATGGATCACCATAATAAATCAATAGGGTTCGAAAGACGTCTCGCCTTGTATGTTATGGAGAACTTCGCCTTACCAGCTAATTTTAACCTTAAGACTTGGCTGTACATCACTCAAGTTATGCAATTAGATTGCCTCAGTTTGGCATATCGCTACTGGAGAAGAAAGTGGAAGGACTTTGCATGTGGAGGCGCTTTAGTTTGGCAGCTTAATGACTGCTGGCCTGTCACAAGCTGGTCGATTGCAGATTTCCATCAAGCTCCCAAATTAGCCTATTACGGTATCAAGAGAGAATGTGCTACCGCCGGTATAGCCTGTTACAGAATTAAGAATAGAATTGGGGATCCGCAAGAACCGGAGAACTTAGCTGAACAGACGCCTTTGCATGATTATAATGCTAACTATACTTACTCACTTGATGTGTGGGGATTCAGCGACCACGAATTGCACAACTTAACTGCATCGATTGCTTTCTATGACGTGACGGGTAAACTCTTAGAAACCCAAGAAAAGGTCGATGTTTCGTTGACAAAAAACTCCGTTACTGACCTATTAACAAGTTTCACTTCGCCTAATTTAGACGGTAATTGTATTATCCAATTACTATTGCTAAATGAGAGAGGCGAGATTATACATCGAAGCAGTGACTGGCCGCTGCCATTAAAATATCTCAACTGGAAAGTTCTACATGAAGACCTCAAGATATCCTGTGAAGTAATCAACGAAAAGACCATTAAGGTGACTTCGAACAGACCTGTCAAGGCTCTACGTTTGTCCTTGGAAACTGAAGAGTATTACCGCTTTAGCGATAATGGCTTTGACCTCTTTCCGGGAGACCCTCGGATAATATGCATAAACTACAATACCGACCAGAAGTTGGCACCCGTAAACTTCGAGTACCTTACATAGAGGCGCCCTAATAGGGCCTTAGAGATTTCCATATTGATGCACCTATCGGGTCTTATGAAAAGCATTAGCCTGTCAATTTCGTATCAATCTGTTTAAGCGACGCCTGGAACAATGGTTATCCGCTCTACTGATTCAGGAGATAAGAGATGTAGCTGCCCATTTATATGTACCCCTTGACCTGGTTGTACCCCTTAACCCACTATTTCACATTAGACAGAATAGCACCATTATTTTCTGATGCACAAACAGGGAGCAAGCCTACCTCTTGGCGCAGCAGACTTAAGGCTGACAGGTGAATATTACCGTTGATCTTTAGCCATGCTCGGTCTAAAATTAGCTCTGTGTACCGTTAAGAAAGGGACCTCATGTTTTGAGGCGTTTTCACATGAAACACCAACAAAGGGATTTTAACCCACTAGGGACGGGTAAATCACTTAGTACAGCCGTTTCTTTGTTCACTTCAATGGTGGGCGACTTTTAGTCTCTAGTTCGAGAACGAATCCCCTAGTTGCAACGCAGTCAAGACCATGGGGGAATGATAATTCTCACGATCGTAGTGTAATGTTAGCAAAAGTATATTTAGAAATACATAACGAATAAATTAATGTCAATGCATGGCAACCTGTTTGATACTTGCAACTCCAAAAAAATCATGTAAAGTAATATTAAAACTAGGTAGAGAATTGAAGAGAATTCTAAGGTAAGAAGGTGGATCTTACTGTTCCATAATTATGAGTGATACAACAGCAAGACCTTGCGTTTGCGTATCTGTCGCACCTGTAGGCATGATTACGCTTCACAAAGCATGAAGCATGGAACCAAACCCTATTATACAATGAAGTGAAATCACGATTCTAGAATTCTTTTTCTGAAACAGGCATGAGCTACTCCTGATGCGCTTATAAGTCGTCATCTGTAATATCGTCGTCGATATCAGTAGCATCACTATCAATTGAGTTTGCATGCGGGAGTCTATTTTTCTTCTTCTTGTCGTTTACTAACCTGGAAATAGGTGGAAGAATTGGAGCTGGTTGCGAAAGTGTCGTCTGTGCGTTTACAGGGCTCTGTACAATGACCAGCGACGAACGGGATGATGATGGTGAGTTTATGTTGTTGTTATTAAGACTATGGGTCCTACTGTGAGTGAACTTAATCGCCTGTGGTGACGACAAGGACATAAGAGACAACACTGCGTCCTGTTCATTAGGATTCTTCTCTGAATCCTTGGTGTCGAAACTCAGTAATCCAGATGGAAACTGGTCATCCCTGATTTCTGTGCCCAATGCTATATTAAGCGGAGGTAGCTTTACCAGATGTAAATTGTTGGCACCGTTCTTGGCTGGGGATTGCTGTTGCAAAATGAGAGAGGTGCCTTCTTCGTTAGAATTGATGATCAGTGATCTACGCTTTGAGGAGCTTGAAAACGAAGTTCTTGACTTCCTCCTTTGACGTGACAAAGCAGCCAATAAGGCGTTGTGAGCGCTTGACTCCTCGTCAGGAGAAGGCATATTGATGTATTGTCTGCTTTCGGAGTCGTTATGCAAAAATGGTGACTGCTTCAAAGGGGAGTTGGAATTGGACGGACTGAAGTTCATAGGCTGTATTAAATGCGGTGACGTATTGGTCTTAGGAAGGGGAGATTGTTGTAATGTCTGAAGGTTCAAGTTGGCTCTTTGGAGGGACGTCGAAGGAGACCATACCTTTTTGTCATCTTCTTGCTTTATCTTTTTGGTGGGCGAGGTTTCCGAGTCAAATGAAAGTTCAGTAAACGATATATGGTTCTTCTGTGTGCTGGTTGTATCTTCTCTCTGCAATTTTCCGAGAGCAGAGCTCAATCTGTTCTTCAATTGCGAGGTTATCTCGGAAAGGTCTTCTTTGTTAGGACTACCGGAATTTCCCGCATTCGGTATACCATCTTCATTCTGGAATAATTTCTTAGCAGAAGAAAAGTACTGTGGTGTTTTCTGGAGCTTAGAACGTCTTTCAGCCGAGTCATAGCCAGTATGTCTTGGTGTTTTTAATAAATTAGAATTGTAAGGAGAAGCTAAGTTCTGCTGGTTCAATTTGTAGTCTGGCGACTTGTAACTGCCTGAATTGGTCCTCTTTAATGATGGAGAGAAGGGTACCTCGGCAGTTTGTTCTGGAGTCTTCAAGTAGTTCGATGAGAAGCGAAGCTGGCGTTCTTCGGAGTTGGAGGAACCATGCGACGCGGATGACGATGGGGGAGGTGTTGAAGGTCTTATATTACCTTTTGACTGGAGGACTTTCGGCGAAGATACCGGTGTGGTTGGTTTGCCTGTGCTCATTGTGGATTGTGTGATTTACGTGACACAGCGGTGAATACGGGAGTTCTGGGCAAGCACACCAGCTACAACAACGGGATTTTCTAACACTAGACTGTCTGGCGGATGGTTTGGGCCGATTACTGGTTTGAATGGTTCCCAAAGCCGGACTTTTGGCGGTTTTCCAGCGGTGAAACTGGCTTCTAATGGGAAAGTGTCGATGTGAACAAAACCTGTCGATCACGTGAACCCAGCTGGAACGATGATTCTAAGGCACTTGCAAAGGAACTACGACAACAAAGCAGTCAATGGCGGCACTGGATGAGGCGGCTGTTTTTCAAAGTTGATAGCTATGATTCTGGCACTCGGGAGGTTGCTGTGTTCTCTTCCCAACACAGAATTCTTCTTCAATACTGTAGACATACACTGTCTCTACTAAAGAAACAGTTGTTGTAAAGTGTTCCTTTTCTGTTTTCTGTTTTCTGTTTTGGGATTTGAGAGCGGATGGAGTTTGCAGGTTGGCCGTGGTGAGGGACCGGGGCCAGGATTGCAGGTTTGGAAGGTTCTGGCAGTTTCACGCTGGCGTGCGGCTCACCACAAAGCGAACGACGCAGCGAAAAAATGCAGGGAGAGGGGCGGCGCTGCGGCACGGATGTGCGTCGAAAAGGAGTCATCACGTGAACAGACAGTGAAGCAATGTGGGTAAACGGGTCTTCTACGACAATGCAGCGGAACGGTGTGTCCTCCCGGTGATATGCAATTGAGATACGAGATCTAATTTGCTTTGGGGCCGTACTTGTTTTCTAGCACTCCTTAGCAGTTTGTTTTGGTTGCAAGTGTTGGTATCATTGATTCCATTCTTGCGCCTCTTATTTTATCCTGCATATCACACCTCCCGGATGGTACAATTTTGCAGCTATTGGCTATATGAGCTGTTTCGTGTAAGTGAACTACGACTGACGGTGAATTTGGAGGTAAATTAAGAAGATGAAGACCCTCAGGCAAAGTGGGCGATATTATATCTGTTCAATTTCCCACTTTCTTCTAGACCAAATTGAAAAGTTGATACAACCTGTTGTAGTCCCACTAATTCGGAGCTCTGTAATTGAGGCTTGCGTGTTAGATTGTCTGGATCAATGGGGAACTTCAATTGGCAACGCAGGGAGTATTCTAGACCACCAATCTGATCTCACTTCGAGTCTCAATAGCGATTCTTCTTCTGTACTAAGTTTGGGCCGTTATGGGCCTGGGTTGTGAAGTGGGAGTTGGGATCTTCGGTCAGCAGCGATTCACGCCGCTGGGAACGGGAGATAAAGAAAACACATAACAATGATCAGTATCCTTTTCCGTTTTCTGATACTTTGCATGCCTCCCTGTCTGTCCGTTTTAATAATTGGGACATAGAACTTTCGTCTTATGCCCACGAAGGGTAATTCATATATTTATCGCAGGAAGTAGCGAGACCTGAACCACTTCAAAATTTTTAAGTTACTTCAAAACAGCACCTCCGTTTGTTATTGCCCTTGCCAATGTCTTCCTTTCTTATAAGTTTCGTAGATCCCATTTCTAAATGTCTTACGATTCCTGACATAGGCGTTACATAATTTATTAAATTAATGTGAGCCAGTACTGTATTGTGCTGTTAGACGGTTATACTTCATATAAGTCGTTGTCCATGCTATGTCGTAGTCCTATTATCAAGCAGAGCTACTATTCTTCCATATTTTATATTCGCTAATGCGATCTAACCTCCTATTCTGCTGTCATATCCACATTTACACAACATGTGCTCTCATGACAAATTGATGACATAGACACGGTACTAACTTTTTTTTCACTAAGAATTACCGAATTTTCATCCCACTTGCTCTTAAACTATGATTTTCCCATCACATTCATTCGATGGAGTAACTCGGTCACCAGCACACGGGTCTTTCGTTTGCTTATCCCTAGCCGGGCCAAAAAAGAATTACACATATGAAAAAATCCCGTTTTCAACGGCGCTACCGTGTATACGAATACCATAGTATCGTTCTTCTACACTTTCACCAATCTACAGCACAGAAGACACATCCTTGCCATAAAAAATTGAAAAAAAAAAACAAGCTACAATACGAAATAGCATCACCAACTCTCTTTCCACGTTACAACTTCCAAAACCCCCATTGTCAAACAAATACTCACCTCTACTGGCTTCAACTCTTCTCCTCTCACCAGTTCTACACTCTCTTTTCCCCCATTACTGCGGCATGGTCTTTATAATCTCCTCCTGCACACACTACCCCAATGTTTACTTAATTAATCTCTTAACCAAATCAAACATTACCAGTAACCAGTTGTTCTTCTGGCGAATTCCATTTCAGGGGCAGTAGTAGTCACAGCGTCAGTCCGTTTGATACACAAGCCACATTGCAGAAGCCCCCAAAATCATGAATAATCCGCCCTCGTCGTTGCTACGCAAGTCTACGGGCAAGAGCCTCACTATGGGCTCTGCTACTCGGTCATCGATCCATATCGCTAGAGTGCCACTTGACGCCAAATTTCTCAGTAATACCATCAATAGTGCCAACAGCGCCAGTAATGCAGCGGTTGCCAAGCGACTCTCGCTTCTCCTGACTCCCGCTTCGACAAATAAACGTCGTCAGAGTCAGTCTTCTCAACAACTACACCCTCCATCATCGTCACAGCACAGCTCACAACAAACTCCACAAAACTCCCAGCAAACTTTCACATCAAACGCGATTTCTTCACATAAACAGCAGCAGATTCAACAACAGCACACACCGTCGCAACAATTGCTCCATTCAGGCTCCTCTACTATCGACCAGCGCCCTCTCAGAGACAAACAGTACCAGGCCCTCATTCAGCTGGAAATTTACGACTTCTTAGTAGCAAACAAGTTCGAGCTTGAAGCGAACCACGCCATTACACAGAAGAGTCTCCAACAGCCCACTCAGAAGGATTTCACTCTGATTTTCAGGTTCCTATACAACAAAATAGACCCGTACTATCAGTTCCATGGGTCAGTAGAGAGGGAAGTACATACTCTCTTGAAGAACTTGAATTATCCATACATAGACGGCATCAACCGGTCGCAAATCGGAGCCGTAGGGGCACAGAACTGGCCCTCTTTTCTTGGAGTTTTATACTGGTTGGTGAAACTTAACTTAGCCATAGTGAATCTTGACGTTGACGATTCCTTGATTTCTCCAGGGGATGAATTTGATAGAATCTTCATTAAGTACATTCGGGACTCATATAACGCGTTTATCAACGAGAGAGATGACTACTCCGAGTTCTATAATGAAATGAGGCTCCAGTTTGAACAGTTAAACGCCAACTTGATTGAAGACATCCAAAGCTTGGAGGAAGAAAACACTAGACTTCAGAGCCAATTTAATGAGATAAATGGACAGTTGATAGAATTGCAACAAGCCGAGAAAAAGTCCCGTGCTTTGGATGACGATCTCAGGAAGTTTAGGGCATATATAGAAGAGATGGAGTCCAAAAAAGTCAAATGGGCCGAGATTCTCAAGAAATGTTCAACTGAAATCAATAATTATGAAAAGGAGATCCAGACACTTAATGATATTAAGGTTGACTACGAACAGAAAATAGAAAGTCAAGGAATTACTGTGAATGACATAAATAATCTTAACATTGAAAGAGATCAGTTATCTAAGTCTATTGACCTGATAAGCAAAAAAATGGAAAGTGCAAGATCGAGCGTCGAAAGCAGACAAATAGACTTGATCAAAAACTATCAGAGTCTTGAGAACTTTATTAATCTGTACAATAATACCATTCAAAAAGTCAAGTCCACAGATTACAACTTTGAGATCAAGCTCAATGAGGACATTTTAAGAAGTGCTACTGATCCAAACACAACCATTGTTCCAGCATTCGAAAGTGATGCAATTATCAATAAAATCCTTAGAGATGAAAAGGTAAGTCTCCTTCAATACAGAAGCGAAATCAAGAACAACGTCCATAAATATAAAGACGACAACATAAAATTGCTGGAACAGTACGACCAGTTGCAGGAGAAAATCCAAGAACAACAGGAATATTTTGATGATTTGCAGAATAGATTCAACAGTGCTAGAGACAACTATCACGAAGCATTCGAATCGATGACGAGTGATAGTCTTGCCTGCTCCGCTCAAATAGAGCAATTGAATCGGGATTTGAACGCCATACAGGTCAACGCCAATGAAGGAGTCATAGGTTTGGAGACTGAACTAGTGAATATAAATTTCAAAGAAAGTGAAGTGGACCATCAGATTACAAAATCCAGAAGGGAGTTATATGATAAGTGTGCCAAGATGTCGCAGTTCATAGCCAATTTTAAGGTTCGTATCCAAAGCAACTTGTTGGACTTGGATGACCTCACGAATTTAGAGCTTGAGAAAGTGAAAGACAAGGAGTTGACAGCTGGAGAGTTGGGAGAATCTGAGATATGAATTCTTCACTGGCGGAAGAAGACTAATAAAGTGGATGAAAGTGGTTGAATTTTAGCATATGTAATATTAAAGACTCTGTATAATTAGGCTAAATATATCGCTCTTTTCCACCGAGTAGAATCAGCGGTCAATTGAAAGTAGCCATCTTTTAAGTAAAAAGACAAGAACAAGCACGCTCAAGGGAAGTATATCCATCAACAGAGAAGCAATTACCGAAGTCTTTCTAAGGCACCATTTTTAATTCCTTCATCAAAGATCCTCAATATTCGAATACCACTATATTAGCTAATACCTATGAAGATTACACTTCTAACACAGCTTTAGCACACTATAACCGTAACTGTATAAACTCACGTGACCAATTCACATATAACATCCACACCTCTTCTACATATGCACTACCCAACTCATTCCTTTCCCCTTTAAGAAAACTGTTTACAATTGACGAAACGCTATAATTCAATGTTACTCTTTCTTCAAAGAAAGACTAGAAATGAGCGATATCAGTGTATACGTGACGTCTAACTTGACGTCATCAGAAAGAAGAATCTCGCCGCAATGGGATTTGCATTATCTCAAAACAAGGTTGGAGCTCATCACTGGAATAGAGCCTAAGTACCAGACAATTCAATATTACCCTGTTGCTAATTCAAACGAATCACGTAAAATCTCAGATTCGGGCAACTACAATGAGCAGACAGACCGAGAGGAAACCGTGGCAAAATTCAACATTGTTCCTTTCGGTCGTTTACATGTCATAGATACGAACCCCGACTCCGAGCTTGCGGGCTTAGAAGAAGACAATGTAGGTCCAGAAGTGGAGTTCAAATTGTCAGAAGAAGAATACGCAAAGAAGACCAATACGGTGCTAAGCTGGAAGCAAAACAACAAGCTTGGAAGATTTGATCCCGAGTTTGACGCAGCCAAAGCAAAGATAATCGAGGAGAACCTCGCTATTGCCGAGACAATGAAGGTGGGCCAGAGATGTAGAGTGATAAATATCGGTGGGGAAAGAAGAGGTCTTGTCAAATACATAGGGAAAATAGAGGTCTTGGACAAGGGTGAAAATATCTGGGTTGGTGTTGAATTTGACGAGCCAACGGGAAAGAACAACGGTTCTATTGACGGAGTCAAGATATTCGAAGCCAAACCGGGTCATGGAAGTTTCATCAAGCCCAAGCAGGTTGAGGTTGGAGACTTTCCGGAATTGGACCCATTTATGAGTGATGATGACGACGATGAGCTCTGATTTTCGGGATTTACTGCTGGTTTTTAGACACTGATGGTGAAAGATACCGTAGAAATATCCATTATCGGGGAATAAACATTTGAATTTATACACAATTGCAGCGACGTGACGTAAGAGCATCTGAAGGATATTTGGATGTCATTATAAGTGTACTAGAACATCTCTTGACCCAATTTGACTCCTATTTGCCATGTAGAGTAGTCAGTGGAGCCATACTATATGCAATGCCGTTGCGAGCAATATTGATTAATGGTTGCAAATGACATTTTGCCGTAATGCAGGGGGATTAGGAAGTATAGCCCAATTTTTTGGAGCGTTAACTGTGATTTTGCTCAGTAATGTACTTGAGTACTTCCCTCCCAGTCACAAAAGAAACAAAGCAATTGGAACCCGTGCCATACTCACGAACAACACTGTTATTAGCGAAGGTACGCCATATACCTCCGTTACACACAATAGAACTTACTACATTTTCTCCAAATATCAATCCCACTCTCTCTAACTTGCGTCTAGGCACATAGATTTATATCTACCACTTCTTTACCTCATCTTCTCCCATCTTACCATCCACTCCACCACTAACCAACTACTATATGACACCACCTGCACACATCGCTCCATCGGTCGGCGCTACCATTTTTCTCCGAGCCGTGATTTTCGTGATATGCATCGGCATGAGGGATTAACAAACAACTCTGACAAATAGTCCATCACATTCTTTGTAGACGAACACCAGTATAAGACTAGCAGGAATTCGTTGTTCGCTTCGTTGGACCGGTAAGTGAAAATAGAGTGTACATTTTTGGCAAAATGTTCGAGTTCATTGACGACTACGTGACCGACAGAGAGTCGTTCATCAAGTACCTTCGTCTTGTGGTGTTTGTTTGTTTCTACATGGTCGCAAGACAGTACTACACCAAATACGCCACCGAGAAGCTCGCCAGAAAGCAGCATGCTGACGACCAGCGCGAGGCCGCAGAGAAGCCCGAAAAGGAGAGAAAGGAAAAGGAGGAGTTCGAGGAGAAGTTGAACAAAGAGGCAAAGACTTTCGGATGGGGTAAGAGAACCAGAAAGAACGTCAAGAATACTGAGGCCACCTTACAGGAGGCCGCTGAGGAGCTCAGACAGAGACACCAGACCGCCTACGATGCGGCCGAGGATCACGACATTGAGCACTTGTTGGAAGATTAAGCATAGAGAATCTTTAGTAAAGCTGACTTTCCGCCTACTACAACCATGCATAATACATGTTATCCAAACACCAACTCACTCGCGAAGTCACTCTATGTCGCCTCTTCTTAACTATGTGCCTCCCACACCGTTAACAACGGCGCGCTAATAAAATTTCACCAGATCACTACGACGTGAAATATTTCACTGGTGCTACCAAACGCTATCATTAATAGGACCAATAGTACCAACCACACAAAAATTACGGGCTCTACCCTATTTATCCTTACCTCCCTTCTCCCTCCGTATAGACCATAGCTAGCTGTATATAGCACCCAAAATAGAATAACACTACCCACTATAATCAATCTAATCTAACTAACATCTTCCTCATACTAACAAGACGTGTCACGTGACCAATCCTCGATGGCATCGAAAAAAAATTCAGGTTTCTACTGAAAAATTGGGTTAACGGTGAAAGTAGTTGAAGAGAACAGGTTCTTGTATCGGAAACACATAGAAAAAAAACATATAGACACCATGGCCGGAGATCCTTTCTTGTCTGATCCGTCCAGGAAAAGAAAGCGTGTGTCCAAATTCACTAGCACCACTTCGAGATCGAAGAAGAGCTCGAGTCGATCCAACACTCCACAAAGAGCACAAGACGAAGACGATGAAATAAGCGGAATGAGCGAGTCCGAAGACGAGAGTGAGACCCTCGAAGTTCTGTCTAATGAGAATGGTGAGGACGAGCTCTCATCTGACGAGGAATTTGCTGACGAGAACGCCACGGAGAAAAGAAGAAGATTAGCAAAGCAGTACTTGGATAACTTAAAAGCAAACGAATTGAACGATGTTGAGCAGGATTTCGATGCCCAGGATTTGGATGACGATATCCTTGCAAAGAGATTGCAAGTAGATGTTGCTGAAAGTAAGGGTTATGTTTACAAATTCATTGGAAATAAAATCTCCTCCCAGATCGATGACTCTACCAAAGTCACTACCACAAGAATAGGGTCCAAGAACTTGACCTCATTGGCAGTGAAACACCCATTCATATATACTGTGTCGAAGGATGCAGAACTCATCAAGTGGGAAATCTCCCACGATTCACGTAAAAAACCAAAGAGAATAAGACATTCCAAGGGTGGTCACAAATATATCAATAACGAGAGCTCCACCAATAACCATCATTGGGGAGCCATCAACTGCGTTGCAGCATCGCCAGATGGAAAGTACGTAGTTACAGGAGGTTCTGATGCCCGTTTAATTATATGGTCATCTGAGAGTTTGTCCTGCTTGAAAGTGTTGGAAACCAGATCAGCAGTCAACTCCATTGTGTTCAGAAGAAACTCAGACCAGTTGTTTGCTGCCTGTGCTGACTTGAAGATAAGAACATACTCTATAAACCAGTTCACACAACTAGAGATTCTCTATGGTCACCAAGACAATATCTGTGACATTTCTGCATTGGCTAGAGAGACTTGTGTTTCTGTGGGTAGTAGAGATAAGACAGCTATGTTCTGGAAGATTGCTGAAGAGTCCAGGCTTACATTCAGAGGAGGTGATTCCGACGAGAAGAAAAGAAAGAAGAGGAGAAGAGATGATGACGATAAGGCTGAAATCTCCCCAGAAGAAGAATTACCGTTCCATAACGAAGGTTCTATCGAAGTCGTTTCCATGAACGATGAATCCCATTTCGTCACAGGATCCGACAACGGTAACGTAGCCTTGTGGTCTTTGGCCAAGAAGAAGGCTCTCTTTACAGAAAGATTGTCACATGGCTTGCAACCACAATATACACCTGCAAAAGCCAGTGCTGAGGCAGTTGAAGAAAATGCCGTCAGACAGGTTCCTGAACAAAACCCATACTGGATCACAGCCATTCATGCTGTTCCTTTCAGTGATATTTTCGTCACCGGATCTTTTGACGGTTCTGTCAAAGTTTGGCAGATGGACAACGACAGATTACACAGATTCAAGTTAATCGGTACTATCTCCAACGTCAACGGATGTGTGGTGAGAATTGACAGTGCGGAGATCTCTGTGGATGGCAGTGAGAAGAATAAGAAGTTGGCTGTGTATGTCTTGGTGAGTAAGGAACACAAGTTCGGTCGTTGGTTGGGCAAGGTTGAAGGTGGAAGAAACGCATTGGTAAGCTTTACCTTTGATATCTAGGACAGCCATTGGACTAGAACAGAGTTGAAGAGGAGTAATCATAGCACCAACCAGAGAATAGCCTAACCTACCTGTTGCGAATTGACAGCAACTACGAACAGTATGTGTACAACTCTAGTTTACTACTAAAAGCAAAGAAAAGTACGAAAACTGGTCACATCGGTCGGTTCTGGTGACAAAGTATAATCATAATCCTAGCATAGTTGGGCACCATGGCCCTCATATCTTGTATACATAGATAGAGCATTTATATCATATCAGCATTTCGATAAAAGGAGAAGAAGTAGTTCAAATCTAAGGATTGTGAAGTAAGGTATGCAAGAAGATTTATTCAGCAGTTAAGTCATAATAGTCAATTTGAAAAGTACTTCGTCATGATGCCATTTTTCTACCTTCTTTTACATCAGAATGTTACTCGTTATCTTTTCTAGAAACCCTTCGTATATATTCCAAGGATACTATATATAGCTATTATACATTTTAACTGTTACTATAATACAGATTGACCACTGTCCAGAAAGAGCTTGAAACAACTGCTCCATATCGAATACTAATGACGAGCAGAGTCGTTCCGATCAGATGATTCTATTATTAACTATTGTCTCTTTCTGTCCCAGTTTATGCTGATGACGACCCCTTTACTTCGATTAATCCCAAATGGAATCCCCTCCTTTTTATTCTTTTTTCATACTAACTAGCTTTCCCGCTAGAAGGCTGCCTCGTCATCACCTCCAGCATCCATTCCATCATCATCTCCGTCATCGAAGTACTTCTCTGCGTTATAATCGTCATCGTCATCCTCATCAAATTCGTCGTCCACATCTTCCTCCAAATCCTCAGCTTCTTCCTCCTTGTTTTCGTTATTGTCATCCAACTCCTCGGCCATGCTCTTCAACTTCTCCAACATGGAATTAGCCTTATCTTCGTCATTTCCATTGAGAACATTGTACTCTGCCAATCCACCATTTGATTTGTAGGTGGACAATGACAAAAGCTTCTTCTTCTGCTTGTTTGTTATTCCCATAACCGAATAAAGTTCTTCGGGGAACATTTCCAACTGGTACGGGTGTTCTTCTATGGTTCTTCCGATCTTTTTCACCTTCTTGTACTTATCCGAATATCTCTGTATGCCATCTGGTGCAGTATTGCTCTTCTGTTCTTGCACCTTCTGGCCCGTGCTGGACACATCGCTCACGGCGCCAGTGTAGAAGGGTCCATCTGCCATCAACTTGGCAAACGAAATCGACTGCTTTGCTGCCAACACTTCATTCTCGGTCAATGGCCCATTCACAGGTAACACCAACTGAGGTTTTTCAGTACCAAAGTCGGTAGACAAGACGTCACTATAATCAAGCCCAAAGGGCAAAAGCGCTTTTCCGGAGTTTCTATTCCGAAACGACATCTCTTGTTGTCTCTACGAACTACTTATTCAGGTCTATAATTCAATAAGTCTACACTTATAACCTAATATACCCATTCTTTAACCGTAAAGAATACCATTTAAACATCGAGATGAATAAAAAATTAACGTTGGTCCTGCAGGGTGTGTAATAACCGGCGCTACCATTGTTGTTTGTATGGGAAATGGTTGATAAGACTCCATGCCGCAGTAATGTTTGATATTATCACGTGACTTGGATATTCTGCTGCTATCTCACTCAATATTTCTTCAAAAGATCTGAAACCAACTGACTCCAATCATACCTCTATTAACTCCCTAATTTACACATCCTGACCCATGTCCCAACCACTTCCATTGAAATTGAATCAAGCCCAAATGTCATGATATGAGTTGTCTGCATATAACGCATACTGACAAATGTCGTTTGTGGTACATTTATATGAGACGACATCTGGGACGTTTCTCCAGGTTCGAGTACACTCCCCTTCTCCCACCTGGCCATAACAATCCCACCGTAAATGCCCAGCGCAAACGCAGCTTTCATCTTATTTTCTTCTTAGCCATGACTGTAGTCCCAGACTACTTCCAAATTGGTGTGTTTACCTTCCCTTCCCCATCTCTCTACAATGGCATGACACTATTGTTTCTGGTTGCCATGAAGTACTGCACACATCCAAACCATCTCTCATCCTGATGCACTATATGCACACCTCCTGCGGTTCCTATTACTGCGAAAACGTAAACAAACGAATTTTTTGATTTGCGGCCGTAATTGTGTCACGTGATCCGACACAGCCAGCATCATTTAGCTATGAATGATTGATTCATTATGATGTAAGTGGTGGAGTCTTTTTACAGGTTTTGGGAGAAGATTTCATATTCTGGTAGTCTTGGTAGAGCGGAAAAGTCAGTTTCGACACTTTGAAGCAAGTTCAACTAATAAAAATTCTACATTCGAGCGCTCATCTGTTGCATCGATTCACACTCTCACTGTCTCACCCCAAGACATCTCTTAAAGTCCTTGGCCAATGTCTGAGTACGGATTGGCAGCTCCAGAAAGCTTTGAAACGTATGAGCCGAACTACTCGGCCGACGGCGTTCTCACTGTGTTTGTAGACAGCGCTAAAGACCTTCCCAACAGAAGAAAATTGGACAAGCAAAGTCCTTACGTAACGTTACGGATTGGCCCTACTGCCAGAAAGACTCCTGCGGTTTTCAGAGGTGGACAAAGACCACAATGGAGCCACGAGCTTCAATTTGATCTCACCAGGGATCGCAAGCCGTTGATCACTCTAGACGTCTTGGATGAGACCAAAAACGATCCAACTCCCATTGGACATGCTGATGTAGACTGCTCGGAGCTTTTGCACCCTGTGAATGAGGTTGACGGTGTCTACCGGATGCGTAGGTCGTACCCGTTACAGCTCAATGGAAAGGCCGCTGGCCTGATCATCTTGGACATGGCCTTTCATCCAAGTGCTCCAATGCTTCCGCCAAAAATTCCGGTGGATAATCACGGATACGAAGTAACCAACAGCTACGGATTCCATGACCAAGAGAGCGATAAAGAAGAAGAAAGATACCAACCTAGAGTGCTGAGGAGTCCAAGTCCTCCAAGAGAACAGTTTTCGCCAAGAACACTGCAAAATGGTCATCAATCTCATCAAGTCAAGCAGCGAAGTGTAACCGACGATATCTTTGTGAACGAAGAAGACATGAAGAAGAATAAGAAGTTCTCGTCATTCATGGCAGCTAGTATGAGCAGTAGTAGAAGTCTGAACGCATATTCTTCCAAGGCTAACCGTGATGTATTTGTTGGTGTTGCACAAGAGGAGCATGGATTGAAATCAGCGAAATTTCTCAAGAAGATCAATAAGCTATTCAATAAAGAAAACATGTCGAATTTTGCATGGCACGAGCCTTCAAATCTGATATCGCTGGTAAACTCGTCTCCTGGTAAGAGAATTGACTCGCCTATAAGCCAGTACGGATTGGAGGACGAGGGAAACGTCGACTATTCACCATCTGTTCCGCTGCCACCACCTCATTTGGTTGAATCAGATCATTTGAATAAACCGATCTCCCACAGCAGAACGAGCTCTAAATCTCCAAATAGAAAGCCTCCATCTGACTACAATGAAGACTTCCGCAAGATGAACATGAGCACCACGGCCTCGATACCGTTTTCAGCGGATTCAATAGGTGGAGAAGACCCCGTTCCTACCAAAGTTTTCTTGTTAGACAAACAGATCACTTCTTTAAGCAGAAACAAGGACCTTCCTCCAGATGTCAATGCTGATGATATTGGTATTGCGCCATCTCCCAGCGAGCATTTTACCAGACAGAGAAGATTGAAGGATGGGTACGGCATTACCAGTGAAGACTTGAAGGTGAATTTGAGAACTGATAGAACTGGATACTTGGGAGATGGGCGGTTTTCACCATCTGTGTTTCAGCGCATAGATCATTTCGATCTCGACGGAGACGAGGACAAGCCACCAGTTCCACCGAAGACTCCAATGGGGCTAACGGCGAAGGAGTACTACGCTACAAATAGAGAGGGCTATTTAAAGGATATAAACGGTAGACGTTTCTAATATGTATTATTACTATCATTAATAGATGGGACTTTATAATCGAGTGTTGTGAAACCTGATGAAGCTGACAGTATTAACTCAGCTTTACTATTATGGACAATGGAAGTCAGAGGATTTAGTGCAACTCTGATCCAGTAGATCTCCTATTACCTGTACATTCTCTTATGTTTCTTCGTCTCTTGTATTAATGTTGCAGACGTGAATGACCTCGTAATTGCTCTATAGACGATTGTTGTCCATGCACAAGCAGCCATTTTTCTGCTAGTTACATTCCTACATCAGATCACTTATTATATTTTCTGTTTATTATCGGTGTGATACTTATTCTTGATCATGTAAATCGTCAGCACTGAATCCCTTGAGTTTGTCCTGTTGAAAAGAGGAAAATGCAAAGAGATTAAGAAAGAAATCGAGTGTAAACTAGGCGGACCTCAACCAAAGGAGAGCAGCAGCATAACGGAACCATCAAGAACTGAATACCTAGAATAAAAATGTAGCGTGTAGCACTATGTCGAACACTAATAACCACAAATTCAAACTTTGAATTGAAGTAATAAAAACATCAATGAATTAAACAAAACAATCGACTAGAATTGGAGGTCATGAAATGGAAGATAAAGAGCTGTATTTCTAAGCTTTAATAGAATTCAGGAGATATTAAGAATCTGCTTGTCATTGCTATGAACAGTTTCAAAACACAGACTTCATTTCCATTCACTTATAATACACTTTATAACGGCGGAGGAGGGTATAAGAATTTTGGTGACGAGCTCAACCTGAACAGCAAATCAAAGCAAACTAATAACTAATTGAATAGCTAGAGAACTTTGCTTCGCGTGGCGTAAGATTGTAGACCCATCTGTAGAAACAAAGGTATGTTTCTGGGAGCTTAGAGTAAGAAGGCAGCGATAGCTCCAAGCATACCCAAAGCAATACCAGCAGAGGCATCGCCCGCGATATGAGCGGCACCTGCCTCTGATTTGGCCGAAGTGGCGGTGGTTTCAGGGACAGAACTGCCTCCTCTGGTTTCTACTGGTAAACTGGAAATGATGTCGCTGTGGGCAGTGACGGTAGTGTTGTGGTAGGGGCCGGTGGTGTTGTGGTAGGCGGTGACAATTGAAGGAACAGCTAAGGAAGTAGAACTTTCAGCGGAGGAAGTGGAAGAAGCTTTGGACGAGGTGTTGGTAAAATTGGCAGAAGCAACGGCTACAATACCTCTGAAGTGCTCCAAGGAGTAGACAGCCTTGGCAGCAGCTGAAGCGTAGAAAGCAGATTCTACGGAGGCGACTGAGGCAGCAGATGCTACGGAAGCAACCGAGGCAGCTGAAGCTGAAGAAGCTGAAGAAGCTGAAGCTACGGAAGCGAGCGAAGCAGCGGCATCAGCAGAAGCAACAGCGGCATCAGAAGCAGCAGCAGCGGCTGAAGCCTCGGAGGCAGCGGCGGCGGCAGAAGCTGCTGATACAGAGCTGACGGAAGCAGCGTAGACGGCGGCAGCAGAAACGGAGGCTACTGAAGCAGACGAAACGGAGGCTACACTACTGGACTCTTCTGGGGTCAACAATGTCTTGGTGATGGTGATGGTGGAGACGATGGTGGTGTCTTGGTCAGCTTTGACTAAACTGAAAAGGGCCAATAAGCCGATGGAAGCGACTTGATTGAACAACATTGTAAGGAACGGCGGGTGCTAAAACGACAAACGAGTGTGTGGAATGAGTTGTTTGCTTGTGGTAAGGAATTCAAGGACTGGATATTTCTTGTGACGGAGTAAACAAACACAATACGGGACAACACTGGGGGTTTTAAGGAAAGACTAGGGTAAGAATGATCAGGAGGTAGTAACAGGAGGTACTAGCTACGAAATCGAGCGCTGGTGTGTGAGTGAGTGGTATATACTTGTTGGTACTAGTAGGACTAAAAGAAGTAAAAGAAAAGAGAAAACAAATTCATTAATTGAGGTGACAACCCAGGGAATTGACGTCGTAATATATTTATTGACACTGACTGCCAATTACCAATTGCCGGCAGCAACAGCCACATGAATTAGCGTCCCAAAACAGCATGCAGCTAATGGAAAGCAGCATTGGCAGGAAAATTTTTACTGTGGATAGAGGTGAAGTTGGGGATTTTGCGACAAGAGATAACAATGAGAGCGGTGGATCGGGGCCGGTTTGGCGCTGTAATGGCGCTCCAAGATGGCGATTTCTGGATTGGGGCCATACGCCAATAGTGTCGACGGTCTGGGGTGCCATTTTTGCAGTATTCGGGCTTGCAAACGGCCAAAAGTTGACCTGTTCACTGGTCTTTTGGTAGGTTTAACCGTCGTGTTTACAGGGACTCTGGGTCGCCAAAGAAAATAGTGGGCCTCGCAGCCAAATCGTGCATTGTTTGTGCGGCAGAAATTGTAATGGAACAATATTTTTTGGCGCAGACGAGAAACACGAAACTCACACCTACGACTTTCGCGCCAGGGCGCCCTAATCGGGAAGGAGCACTTCTGCATTAGATATGGGGATACATTGAGGAGTGTATATACCAGGGTTGCTTTCCTGCGTGCGGTGAATTTGGAGGTGGGTGCACGACGTCTGGTCAGATTCAGGACGTTTTGATACGAAAATACGACAGTCTTCTACCAATGCTTCGACTATCCGCCCCAATTTGGACGAGGTGTCAACAAACATGAGCGCATGAAGCAAAACGCTCGTCTATTGAGTGCAGATCGTATAGGTGATCGAATGGCCACCGCCCGAGAATCCGTGCCGCAATAGTAGAGAGGGCTATTGTGCACCCGTGCCGCTACACCACCAACTGCATTTGCTTTCGTCACAACAATCACACTACACGAGGTTCCCGTTTGGGAACCGTGTGGTTTGCCGTGGTTATGGGCGGTCATCCAAGTGAGACACCAAGTATACACAAGATTACATAAATTAATTACAGGCCTAAAGTGCACAGTCGATCGTTCAATTAAGGTGTAATCCGATAATAGGAGTCAAATTTAAGTGCTACATCGCCAATGGAAGGGGGAGAATTAGTCCGCCTCGGCAAGAGAATTGGAAAAAAGTGTGGTAACAGCACCCTGGTGATGTGAGTCTTTGCCTGAGATGAACAAATGTAGTGACTTTAGCCGTCGAAAAAAAGCGTTCAACAATGGGCCTAGAAAGCGGAAATTACAGAAGGCAGAGCCAGGCATAATGTAGACTAAGGAGACGAGCACTATAGATGAGGTTGCAGCAGCCCAATTTCACTGTGTGCAAAGAAAACTGTTTTCTAGTGTTATGTGCAATAACTGGTATTACATAGATGGGTGGTACCTGCCGCCGTGTGTGCGTGGTAGTTATACAAGATAAGGGTCCCTTACTGGATGTGGTTAAGGTAAGTCTTGGTTGGGCCCAATTCATGGTACTTGAAATGTGCCTGTACTAGAAAAGGAAGGATGCTGGCTGATGGATCGATCTGGCGGTATGAAGGCTCTGTACTCCGAAGCATGTGCTACTACTATGAAGAAAACTTTTCATCTTCACTACAGTTGGGTCTATGACTAGTAAAACAATACATTATAGAATGTCAACGACTACGGCAACCACCGAGTACAATGTTTGACTCTGAATTACGTGACCTCCAATCGTAGTGGTCAATCAACTACATCTCGGAATCTCGAGATTTTGACTAACAGAACAATGATAGTGCATTGCCACAATGTGCACTGATTTCTATTGTTCTAATACAATAAAGCTGGGAACGGAATCAAAAAGTGACAGATTGGGCCAACAAAAGCACGTTTAGCTTTTCGTCATTGATCCAAACAAATCGAGAACCTAGACAGCAACCTTGTTTAGTAATTCGATTTCTTTCATCTCGGTATCCGTCAAAACGACTCCTCCTCCATTGCTATTACTATTCCCATTGGCGACGTCAATGTTTCGCTCTCCGAAGTCCTTATCGTCGTCATCGTAGAATTCATTATCTGGTTGTATAATCTTGTCTCTAGCGTACATCGAACCTCCCTTCGTGTCACGAGCGTCTTGCTCGTCTTCATAAACGTCTCCCCAATCTTCCATATCGTACGGAACATCATGCATTTGAACAGAAGGTGCATGCTTAGTATGGTCTAGGTTGGTTATCACACTGGTCAAGATCTTATCTAAGTACTCAGGGGAATTGGCATTATTCATATTGGATGATCGCACATCTAATTCATACAAAGGTGCATAGTATTCGAAGTAGCCGTTGTATGGTAGCTCCTTTGGTAGTATAACATCGTTAAGTAACCCTGTCTCAAAGGCCCAAGTTCTTGCAACATTTCTGATGGTATAACCCCCACCGCCTAAAACCATCATCGGAATACCAAACGACTTCACATAGCTTACACAGTTGGCATGTCCTCTCATAGATAAATTGAATGGTCCCAATCTATCACCTGATAAAGAGTCACCTCCACATTGTAATACAATTGCGGATGGCTGATACCATTCGATAATCTTACTAATGATAGGCTCGAATATGGACTTGTACGATGCATCATCTATACCATCTCTCAAAGGCACATTAACGGCATGATATTTACCCTTTCCAAGGCCGATATCGTTCAAATTACCCGTACCTGGGAAGAACTCTCCAAATTTATGAAATGAACAAGTCATAACTCTATCGTTGGTGTAAAATGCTTCTTCCACTCCATCTCCATGGTGCACATCGGTGTCAATGTAAAGTACTCTTGGGTGGACTCTTAATAACTCAATTATACCCAAAACAATATCGTTCATATAGCAGAACCCTGAAGCCTCCGATTTCTTAGCATGGTGTAGTCCTCCGGCATAGTTGATAGCTACATCACAAGAACCATTATTCATTCTTGCGGCACCTTCCATGGAACCACCACACGAGATTTTGCAGAATTCTGCCAACCCATCGAAGACAGGACAATCATCTCCCACGTTAAACATGATCTGCTCTCTTTCAAACATGCTTAGATTGTCGGGGGTAACCCTATCTATAAAATCTATGTACTCATCGGTGTGAAACTGAGTCAACTCCTCGTTGGTAGCCGGCCTTGCTCTATATATCTCCATCTTTTTGTACAACTCGTAGTTCATGATCAAGGAATGGGTCATCCGTATTCTATGAGGTTTCATACAATGGCCCGTTCCGTAGAAGTAATTTCCCACATCTCGATCGTAGAAATATGCCACTCGTTTCTTTTGCGTGGAGTCAACCTTCAATTCGTCAAAGGGCAATCGAACATACATCTTCAAGACCCTCTTTTTTGATACCTATCAGTAATGAATTACTTTTTCTCTCCGTTCCAATCCAGGGAACCTTCTTAAATCGGTTCGATGCGACTCTTCGTGTGTATAGTCTATACACTGTTACACTACTACTACAACCCACGATTCGCAATAGAACTTACTTCCTGTTCCTAATGATAAAGAAACTAACTTCTTTGCCGTTCAGTTTTCTCAACCGATTGGTTTATGGGGTTTTACTATGGGGCTGGTTTGTGTGCAGGGTATTCTTTTTTTTGCAAGCATTTAATGGCCCTTGTATAGGTTAGGGTACACTAATTGCAGTTCAAGGTATGGTGGTGGATTATGGTCTTTTAGTGTCCTACGGGGCCGAAAAGAAGCAAGTTACGGTAAATCGTTCATAATTGTAATTTATATAGAAAAAGTGAAAAATAAAATCAAATAGTCGTCCTCATCTCCGACTACCCCCATTGAAACTCCGTACTCCTTAGTAATACACCTTTAGTACACTAACTCCCCTCAAAAGTCAAACTTTTACATAACTATAATAGAGTAAATATAAAAGTCCGCCTACTCGCCCTCGTTCTCGACCTTGTTGATTTGGCCGGACTTGACGTCATAAATGTAGCCGGAAACTGGCACATCCAACACCAAGGGGCTGTTCTCAAAGAACTTAACGTCATCCTTAACACTTTGAGCGATGTCGGAGAAAGGCAAGAAAGCGAAATGGTCAACGCTGTAGCCAGTGTCCTTCTTGACAATATCTCTCAATTGATCATCTGAGAAGGTCAACATACCGCAATCAGTATGGTGAACAACAACGATTTCCCTGGTGCCCAATAATCTCTGAGAGATAATGACACTACGCAAGGCATCTGCTGCCCTACCTCCAGCATTTCTAATTACATGGGCATCACCTTCAGTCAACCCAAGGGCAGCAGCAGGGTCAATTCTAGCATCCATACAAATTACCACGGCCACTTTTCTGGCTGGGGGCAAGGGTAAAGAGCCTTTGTCGAATTGGGCTACGTACTTCTTGTTGGCTTGCTCGAATTCGGCGGCTTGGGTCATGTTTGAGATGGTGTTCTAGGTTATTCGGTATAAAAGCTAATTCTGAATTGTCCTACGAAAAGAGCTACAAGTGCATTTTCACCGTTAGGGGGTCAATGGCCCACTTTTATACGACTTACAACTAGTCTGGCACCAGTACCCCCTACATCCCCTTGCTTCTTCGTAATCTATTGCCTATATAATATGGTAATGATGCCACAACTGACGTCATTTTTCTAGGAGCGCAATATATATAATATAATATACGTAATCCTATTTATCTAAGGAAGCGACAGGCACATACACAACCGGTGCTAATAAACGATGAAAAGCGGAGTATTGTGTAATATGAAATATGTATTAAGGAACCTCGATTCATGTTCCAAGTAATATTCGTATTCTGATGAGCCTTTGGATTCTTCCGATTACGGATAGCATGCCTTGGCCAACGTTGCAAAATCTCCTTGTGATTAATAATTGTGGAGTCAAATTGCTGCAATTGCGGGAAAATGTCTTCGATGAAGTCGGTGGTTCGGTTAGAAATACGGTCGTAGAACCGTTGATGGCCGATATGATAATGCAGTACGGAGTGGTGCTTCGGCATAAGCTGCGAAATTTTGGTTCCACAGGGAGTGCAATGTTTTGTTAATTTGTTATAGAGATGGCTAGCTTACGACGTACAATTATATGTATAGGATATATATAGTCTACCGCCATAATGTGCATTGGTCTGAGAAATTCAAAAGACATTATCAATTCAACAAGAAATCGAATTGCAGTTAATATAAGTATTTCAAATTAAATCTACATTCTTACTAAAATTGTGAATTGGTGAAAACTTGTATTACCCATGTCTATCATATCTATAAACTGTCTAATGAAATGCGTTATACGTTCTTCTTGTTGAGTTTCCCGCACTCATCCAACTTGTAGATTCCCAAAATGTATGCTATTCTGGTCACCACAAGGTCGATGGCCATCTCAATGGAGTCATGGGCAAGATCAACCTTGGAACCGTCGATTTCCTGCCAGTTGACTGGCAACTCCTTCAATCTCATCTTCTGGATTTCTCCTAAAAGCAATACTTCGACGTCAAAAATCCATCTTTCTGTGTGCATGTGGGGGAAGATGTTTTTAACAGCGTTATAGTTGAACATCTTGAATCCACACTGGGTGTCCTTGACGTCTCTGATTCCGAATATGTACACCAACGTGTGTAATCCATACATCAAGAAGTTTCTGATGAACGATCTCTTCACAACGGCATCGGTATTGACCATGTGAGCACGAGATCCAATGGCCAAACCGGGCTCGTTCTTATCCAAGCCATCCAAGAATGCAATCAAATTATCGATATCGGCGAATTTCGTAGCACCGTCTGCGTCGGCAAACAACGAGAGTCTGCCTCTGGTATGCAACAATCCGTGGGTCACGGCACCACCTTTTCCTCTATTCTGAGTCAACTGGATGACTCTCAACACATGAGGCTTGAGCTTGAACTCGTTGGCCTTCTTGAGAGCGTATTTATCAGTTCCGTCGGAGGAGCCGTCGTCCACGATCAAAATCTCGTACTTGTTGGGATATTTGGCCTCCAAGTACTCAAAGGCTTCGTCCAACATAACTCCAAGTCGCTGGGTCTCATTGTAGCAAGGAATCACTATACTGAGCTCGATTCCAGAGTCCTTGAACGTGGACTTTTCGGAGGAGTCGATTCTGGCTGGCAATGGGTATTTTTCACCGGTGCCGTCGTTGGTAGTATACTGATCTTCTGTGGGGAACGGAGCTCTTGGCTTGTGGGAAAACACGATTACGGTAGCGTAGACGGCAATGGCCACTGCTGCGAGGAACACGGCCACGTATATGAGCATTTTTATGTGGTTTTTTGGCGGTTTGACGTATCTGAATGCAATGTCAAAATGACCCGATTGTACGATCACTTTCTCTGTTGACCACCGGGTATTTGGGCCAAAAATGGGTCTTTTTTCACGAAACAAACGACAGCTTCACTCTGAATACGGGAGAATGTCTTCTGGCTATCTTCTACAGTATCTATACACCCTATATCCATATATAACTCTGCCTACACCACTTTACACCTGTCATTAAAGACGTCTAAAAAGACGCTTTTCTCAATTTTCGTTGAGCGCGTAAATTTTCGTCAACACGAGTGTGTGTACCTGCAGGAGGGAATTAGGCTAGTAAGAGGAAGGTGAAAGGAGTGGGGTAGGAGGTAGGTCTTCTACACTGGAGGAGGTAGGTGGTAAGTCTCTAGAAGGAGGCGGAGAGCTGTAGGATGTGTTAGAGGGGAGGATATTTACTTGGCTAAGAGATAGGATTTTTTAGGGGGGTAGATCTTCGGTAATATTGGATGTTACAGAAGATGTCATTTGGGCAGTGAGGTTTTTGGTGGTTTGCGTGGAGATGGGTGTGCAGCATAATGGTGAATGCTTCCGCTGCCAAAAATCGATATTTCTTTGGGAACGGAATGATTTGAAAAGTCGTTTGAGCTTTGAAGTAGTGTACTTGATTTTCAACGCAGTTTCAAGTAGAGACGAGTATAAATGCTTAAAATTGACGGACTTCCTTGTGTTACTCAGTGGCATGATATGGCTGCGAAAAGCGTTACTATGCCTAATACTAAAGGCCACTTGGTGATGTGATAACCTGGCAGTGGTTTTTTGTTCTTTGCATATGGATGTATAAACTCAAAGAAGCTCCTGATCGCGTTGTATGAACTTCGCTCGATGTTATAACTGTTTTGTCTATTATGTTATTATATATATACATATCATAGAGAAGATGTTATATATCTGTTTTGAAACCTCAGAGATGGTAGAAAAATCTCAGCAAATGATGGTTCAGCCAAAGTTCTTTCTTTTATCAAGTCATGTTATCTATAAGGCGCCTGGGTAAATTTGGAAAATATTACAAGTTTTTTTCTCAGTTGAAACGTCGAACAGAAGAGGAGTAGACAAACTATATGATAGCCCTATGCATTGATACCAAGATAGATCAACTTCTCTTTCTCTTTGTTCTTCTTCCTTCTCCTCCTCGTTTAAGCTCATGGAAGCGCCAACTTGGTCACACGATTATTCAACACTCTCGCATTGTTCACAAACACCTCCACTAATTCCTCCAACCGGAAGTTATCGGTTCCCAGTGTGATCTTATCAATTGCATTAAATACTTCAGGTGTATCGATTTCCATCTCAACTTCGAAGTGAATGTCATGGTTGACGATTTTCTTTCCATGTTTATTCTTTGCCTCTCTAGGAATCAAAACTCTCGTCAAATCAAATTGCGTGATTGTTGGGGCATGGGTCCAAGTATTTCTCTTCTTTTCTCTCACTAAAGCAGCCTTGTTTTTAGCAATAATTCCCTCTACGTTGCCTTCTGGAACTGGCATTTCAAGAGATAATGACAATCTTAAATCACACATACTTGATGGGTTGTGTATGTACAAGTCGGCAACTCGTTCCTTCTCAATTGCTGTAAACCTCGGTGGTGTCAAGTTGTTGTCTTTCGATACTCTTATTTTTCTGATATGCTCACCTTTGCCTCCCGTTTGGTAGAAGGTGTCTGTAATATCTGAATCCAATGTATTAAACTTTCTTTTTGGCTTGTCCTTTCCAATTGAGTTTCTAAGCTCTTCCTGGTAGCCTTTTTCCAACTCTTCTAAGAACTTCCGTATCTCGTTCCAGGCAATTTCTTCTACTTGCATGTCGAAATGAACACTTGAGTGGTCTGTAAAAATACACTCAGTGATCACATTAACATTAATTCTGCTCCCGGTTCTCTTGTCGATGATTTTTCCAAACTTCAACTCCAACTCAACGTACTTTCTGTTCCTGTCATCGATATTGGAGAAATTGGCGAAGATCCACTCGGCCATAGTTCTAGTCAATGATGGAGGAGGAATGACTCCCGTTATACTACATTGTAAATCCACGCTCCTCGTTGTTGTGTAATCAAATACTGGTTTGTCAGATAATGCAGTCCTCACATGTACTCCGTTGGTTTCAACCTCCTGATGCTCCACCAAATGTGCTTTGTTAGGTGAGATATATTCTTGGGCCCATATAGGCGGTGTCGTATAACGCTTAGGTTTAGTAGACTTCTTTAATTGTTGTATCTTTTGCAACTCGTCCACTTGTTCGGTTCTGTGGTTATTTACGTCATTGTTCTCGCTCTTTGGCTCTATGTCACTCCTTATTTCTGATTCTGGGCTACCCACATGATTGTTCAAATCTTGGTTCACAACGGATTTCTGATCGTCAGAAGATTCTGCCGAGTGGTTGTAGTTTACGCTGTTGTTCAAGTCGTTTAAACTGGCTTGTCTGCTGATGTTGAATGAAGTCTCTTTGCCGGTTGTAATGTCCACGTCCCGATCATTCGTAATATTAGCAATAGAATTGCGTTTAATGGGAACTGCTCGAGGGGTGATGGGGCTAGATTGCACTGGAGGACTTGAGCTAGCATTGGTATTCACTACGGGTTTCACAAAAGTCTGAGACTCTTCCTTGTCTTCCCTGTTCACATCGTTGCTGACTGCGCCATTAACCTTGTTCTCGCTCTGAACCGGCGTTACGGATGGCGTATCGTTCAATATATTGGTTATAGAATGGCGCTGGTGCGACGACTGTGATTCTCCGCCAGTTCTTCCCGAGGAAATCGCTGGTTTCGGTTCCTTTTCGTGGTCACTGGGGGGAGAATCGTTGTTCAAGATAGACCCGACGTTCATTATACGATACTGAGACTAGGCAAGTTATCTTGGCAGTTTTGTCACTTTTTCGCTGAAATTTTTGCTCCAGCTAGATCAGCAAGTACTTTACACCGTCAATTGACTTTTTCTACGTCTGTAAATCCTCTATCCACAGCAATAACTCACACTTCACAGCAGTAGTATCATGGTCTTCGCTCGGTTTTCGGTTTTGAGTTTTTGAAGTTCAGGATTTTTTCGGGTTGTGAGGGTGTCTTGTTTAGGGAGGGAGCGAAGACCGATTTTGGCGGTATGCAGGATTTGTATGGTAGCGTCGCGACGGAAAAGAAGGGTGGCTTGGAGGCAGAGAGAGACGACAGACGAGAAAGGCACGATGGTATATGAATTGGTGTGTAGTTAGATGGGCGTGGTAGTAGGTGGTGGGTATGTGCTGGTCAGTGAGCAGTAGGAGAAAGGGTGGCTTTTTTTGGATTTGTGTCTGAAGTTATTTTACTTGGTTATCTGAAGTGTTGTTATGATGAGAAAGAGATTCGGGTGAGATTTGCAGTAATAAAGGCAAAAGTTGCAGCCATTATAATTAGGACAACGACAGGTTTTTTAATCTAGATTTCGGTACGGTCACATATTTGGTCAGTATCTGGGCAATTGACTCGAGCGAAAAATAGCTGAAAGCATATTCGGAACTACCGTTCCAAGGTATTGCAAAAGAGACTCAAAATGAAGATCTGCTCGTGAAAATATAGCCGAACCATTCAGACAACAGCCTCTACTCCCAGTTGATTATTCCATGAAAATTATTACTACATGGTTTTTCTTTTCATCCCTGCTACACTGACTACATTGTCTCTCAAATCATAATTTCAACATAAATACATAGCATATACTACACATGGTACGGACTATACGTCATAGAGCTACGGAACGGGGCCCGGCTGCAAAAGAAATCACACCAATATCCATAAATAAGTAGAAGAGCTCGGCTCTTCTCTGTAACTATAATCAAGCGATCTAGCGTGTCAGTCACTTAGTATCCCAAGTTCTTGTTTAATCTAGCAGCAACGGCATCAATGAACTGCTCGGTGGTAACGTAACTGGCCCTGTCGGTTTTGCCTTGGGCCAATGCCAAGTCCTTGGTCATAATGTTGTCCTTAGAAACAGCTTCGATGGTAGCCTTCTCCAACTCCTCACCGAACTTAGCCACGTCTGGAGTATTGTCCAATTTACCTCTTTGGATCAAACCTCTGGTCCAGGCGAAGATGGATGCAATGGAGTTGGTAGAAGTTTCCTTACCTTGTTGATGTTGTCTGTAGTGTCTGGTGACAGTACCGTGGGCAGCTTCGGCTTCGAAGGCCTTTCCATCTGGAGTCATCAAGACAGAGGTCATTAATCCCAAGGAACCGAAACCTTGTGCAACAATGTCAGATTGCACATCACCATCGTAATTCTTCATGGCAATTATGTATCCACCCTTGGACTTCAACATCTGGGCGACCATATCGTCGATCAATCTGTGTTCGTACCAGATTCCAGCAGCTTCGAAGACTTTCTTGTACTTGGTGTCGTACAAGTTTTCGAAGATGTCCTTGAACTTACCGTCGTATTTCTTTAAAATGGTGTTCTTCGTGGATGAGAACAAGTTCAACTTACGGTCCAAAGCCAATTTGAACGAAGACTCGGCGAAGTCGGTTATAGAGGCATCAGTGTTGTACATGGCTAAAGCGACACCAGCTCCTTGGAAGTCGTACACTGGGTACTCAACAGCCTCGGAGCCATCTGCTGGCTTGTAGACTAAGGTTACCAGTCCAGCCTTTGGAACCACGATATCAGTGGCCTTGTACTGGTCACCGAAGGCATGTCTTCCAATGATAATTGGCTGTTCCCATTGTGGCACGATTCTTGGGATGTTGTCGATGACAATTGGTTCTCTGAAGACTGTTCCTCCCAAGATATTTCTTAAGGTACCGTTTGGCGACAACCACATCTTCTTCAAGTTGAACTCCTTGACTCTCTGCTCATCGGGGGTGATGGTGGCACACTTTACACCGACTCCGTACTTCAAGATGGCCTCGGCAGCATCGGTGGTGACCTTATCTTCGGTCTCATCTCTGTACTCGATTCCGAGATCGTAGTACTTCAAGTCGACGTTCAAGTAGGGCAAGATCAACTTGTCCTTAATGAACTGCCAGATGATTCTGGTCTGCTCATCACCGTCCATCTCGACGATGGGGTTCTTCACTGTGATCTTCTTGATTTCAGGCATTGTTTCGATTTTTGGCGGGTGTGGATGCTGGCGGACCTGGCTGTGACTATGTACGACTCCGAGATGCTACAGAAGTCCTATCTATTAACAGTTCTATGTAATGCCAACTGATGAGCTCCAAATTTCACTTCCACCAGCTGGGCCGCACAAAACGGAAATCGCTCTCTATTTATAATTTACAGCTACAACCCCACTATTACAGGAAAGTGGAACTCGTACGTCAGACGGGCCCAGTTGGGAAGCCGCTATTATTAACGCTGCCAATACTGACAGGAAAGGAGTTTCGGGGCAAGCAACACCCCGGGAATGGGATGGAATCGCGTCACGTGAACATTGCTGCTTCGTTTAAGTCGATGAGGAGAGTGATGAGACCAAGGTACGGTGTCAAAGGAGAGTACAGTTGGCTAATTTTGGAGCTGTGTGCATTCCTCGGAGTCGGATTTGGGTGTTGGCGAGGTTTCGGAGCCACGTCGGCATTAGAAGAACGCCTGTTGGAGGAGGTCACTAATGGGACGACACGAAGAGATGTGGGACGCGGTCAATCTTACGATGAGAGTCGGGTAGTGAAAAGTTTTGGCGGTGGTTGGCCAACAGTCCAGAAGGTGGTGAAGTGGTGGTTTTCGTCTAGGTCTTGGGATGGAAACAAGCTTCGGGCTGTGAACCACGTCGTTTCGGACCCCCAGCGGTGGACTCCGTTCCTGAAGCTGGCTCCAACCCACTGACACTAGTTCGGCCATACACGTCGTCGGCATTACTACACTTCGGAGCATATGACATTATTTAGACACAACGGGACGGAAAATGAAATAGCCCCGCCCCTCCCCGGATTAACTAAGATAGGAGTCAGATTTTGGGTTTGTACGAGGTCAAGAACGGGTTTCTGTGGATGTAGTCTATTTTGGAGCTTGTACTTCCTGATGGAGTATCGAACTATCACCCTGTCCCATGGTCCTACTACAGCCTTTCTTCTACGGCTACCCCAGATTTCCACCACCACCGCTTCGTGCACAGAAAGCTCGTTAATGAAGTGGGGGTCCCCACAGAAAAGAGTTTATTCGTTGCTATCACTACGACTCCTGTGTGTATGGCTTTCTTTACGTCTTCAATGGCTCTACGCGCAAGGAGGCTGCCTGATCTGTCTCCGGTATCTTCCTCGAGCCACAGGATGGCACCCGCTATCATCCTAGCCCGGGACGAGGAGGTCGGAAGAAACGAAGACATACGAGGTGTGGTAGGCGGTAGGCGGTGGGAACGACGGTCGACCAGGTGTGGAGGGTGGTGTAGGAATTGAACTGGTGGATGGTGTAGTGGACTGGGTGTGGTAAATGGGATGTTTGCATGGGCTGACGGTAGCTGCCATTATTGATTTTGTGGATAATTGATAGGGTAGTGGGTCATGGGAGAATTGAAAGAGTAGAGAGTGGCCAGGGTTTAGATAAAGTGGAGCCTTCACAGTGCCCTACGAGATCCCCGTGAAACAATGTCAAGAATTCTTAAAATCGAGCAGCCATAAATTGACAATTCTAGTGTTAGATATCCAATTCCAAAGAAGAGAAGTGCTTGCTCAAAGCTCTCCCGCTATCTTTAATCACCACTCTACTTCAATCTATACATCTACTAATCTTTCTGGAACCGACCCACTAAATCAGGCAAGCTAATGCGCACGGAGTTTCGTGCACTATCTCTCGGTAACAGTCTCTTTTTTCTCTCCCAATCCTACCCCGACAACACTAAAATCCAGGTCGCATCGTGCTGTTTGATTTGGTCTGTAATAGTCAGCTAATGGCGATACGACCGCCCAAGTCGTTGACATACTTCCATACATGTTGGAGGGTGTAATAATATCCGTGTCAATTTCAATGTTCGCACACTCTGCTGTGAACGACTACGACATCAGTCGTCCCTCATCTACCGTCTGTTGTGCCCACTTCTCTCCTCACTAAACAACATCATTCTTCTCCACATTTCTCGGCTTCCGTTTCCTCGCTAATCACCCACTACCATTTTCTCACTACTCTCGACGCGTAGCACCACCCAGATTCTACTTTAGTGGATTTAACAGAAAATGCAACAAGTCCGAGGAAACCCCAGACAGTCGAAAGTGTTTCATGACCCAAACAACCTCTCATCCTTGGCATTTGCTGTAGTAACGTAAAATATGAAACGTGAAATGCCGGAATTTGGTCTCAATGTTGTCCAAGATCCGCAAGGAGTATTTCCAGAGGTACGTTGCCATGTTCATCCGTTCCTCTGGCTGATATATTATTGTGTTTCTTGTTATTATTCAACCCTAATAAATAATATTTAACTATAATAATACTGCACTCTTCCTCATGTAATAAAGATCGCTGATATGGCAACGGTATCACGACTACCCTTGCATCACTACATCGTAGCCAACGACAACCCGACATCAGCAGGAGCGCATTATCTATTGTTCTTAATCTACCCAGAAACCCGTCCTCTTGACCCAGTACAACAACCATTCTCTTTATCATCATATATCACATCATCTTCTCATCTTCTTTTCATTTTTCTTTCCCTAACCACTCAAACTCTCGATCTACTTTCCGTATCTCGCCTCCCATGCAAGCTCTTATCAGATCTGCCTCATTACGTCATTGAATCTCGCGGTGGATATAATAATAGATTTCTGTTTACATCAAGGCTCTTCGAGGCTCAGTCCGTTGGTTCCCCATATTTTCACAACTCTTTGTTCCTTCTTTAGTCTGCTAGTTGTAATAGCGGCCACCCTGTAGCGGTTTCACGGTATCCACTAGTCATGCCCGAAAGTCGCAAGCTTCGGTCCGTCAAGCTGGGACATCTCGATGCTGTTCCTTCGTCAGAACACGGCCGAATCCAAAGCCACAACCAAGTCCATCGGTTCCCCGATGCACTTTCATTTACACCTTCTGCTACAAGTAGGAATCTGAATGTTGGCGATCTGTCAACCACGGCATCGCATCTGCATCTGTCGGCTCTCAGGGCCAGAACCTTACCGAGCACCCCAAACATCTTGCAAGCTGAGCCAAATGTCAATTTGTCCAAGATCAAGTCTCTAAGCAAGATTGATATTCGTTCTCCTGTTATCTTCGGCACCGGCTCATCCAACGCTAATGCCTTGGAGCGAGTGATCACTAACAGCATCAACGAGCAAACTTCGCTCTACCCTTCTCAAACCAATGGTACCGTTGCATCCAAATTACTCAGCATCGGACCAAAAACCATATACGCTTTAAGAAACTACTACAATGATTTCACCACCATAGACTGGGCCAAAGCATACATTCTGACTAATAGGTTCAACTACGAATTAGAACAAAACAAATGGATTATAGATTCTCCAGAAAACGATGACACGTTCAAGCTGGGATATAAACACCTTTCTGGTGACAATATCCCATTGTACTACAAGACATACTTGGTATTGGGTAAATGGATTCTTATTGTCATCGTTGGATTTGTCTTCTCCCTCATTGCATTTTTAATAGACAAGTTCGAGATCTTGTTGGTGGGCTTTAAGCATGGCTACTGCAGGACTAATTGGTTTGCCAGTCAAGTGTCTTGTTGTGCCAACACGATTAACAATGGCACTTCAGGAACCACTCCCCAATTAATGTTCATGAATGTATTCAAACTGGGCTATGTTTTGAATACCAAGACTGGGGCATCTATCCTGGGTGCATGTCCAGAATGGGTGTCTTGGTCCAATCTTTTTGAGGCCATTCCCATATATAAAAACTTCAGGTTTGACTTTGTTATCTATGTCGTCCTTACTGTCATTTTAGCCCATTTGGCTTGTCTCATTACCCTTTCCACAAAGCTCACTGGAGGAGTTGTCATTACGCCCGTGGATAAGGTACTGGAATCTGATCCTGATCAGAATCTGGATAAGCTCTCATCGCCGTTGAATGAAACTCATTCTAAGTCAGATGAAAGCGCCTATGGCTCTGCCACGTACCAAGTGGCTCCTAGAATTATGTACACAGCCTGTGGTTCAGGTGTTCCAGAGGTGAAGACAATTCTTTCTGGATTCTTCATCCGCCGGTTCCTTGGTACATACGCCTTGATCACGAAAGCTGCAAGTCTTATTCTAGCCATTGCATCAGGTATGTCTTTGGGTAAAGAAGGACCATATGTTCACTTGGCAACGGCTGTAGGAAATATTGCTTCTAGATTCTTTCCATTTATAGACAAGAATGATCTCTTGAAGAAGCAGATATTGTCAGCCAGCGCTTCGGCGGGAGTCGCTTTAGCATTCGGATCTCCCTTAGGAGGAGTTCTATTTATACTCGAGGAGATCAACCATTATTTGCCCTCCCATCAATTATTCCAGATCTTCTTCTGTGCCATCATTTCTACTTTATTCTTGAAATTCTTGAATCCATATGGAACGGGCAAGACCGTTTTATTTGAATTGAAGTATTCTTCGGATTGGAATAGTATTGAGCTTATCTTTTTCATCATTATTGGAATAGCTGGTGGAATATTCGGCGCATGTTTCGTCAAATTTGTAGGTTGGTGGCCAAAGAAATTTCGCCTGTTGAAACTTATCAAGGACCGACCAATATTTGAGGTGTTCTGCATTGCAATGCTAACGGGATTAGTAACTTTTTGGAACCCATATACGAAGCAGGCATCTTCAGAATTGGTTATGGACTTGGCAACTCCATGTGGTGTCAATGAGATTGATCGTTCTTTATGTCCTGCTACTACTGATCAGTACTTTAAAGAATTTGGATCATTATTGTTTGCATTCACTGTCAAAGTCATATTGACTTTCGTTACTTTTGGCTTGAAACTTCCTTGTGGTATTTATGTGCCATCAATGGTAGCTGGTGCATTGTACGGAAGGATGTTTGCTATGATTATACAGTGGTTCAATCTCACTTACAACCTAAATCTTGCCAATACTTCGTCATCCACAGTTGGAACTACTACGACCATTATGAAATTCATTTGCTCTAAGAATTCTACTGAATGTGTGGATCTAGGCATTTACTCCATGATCAGCGCTGGTGCATTTATGGCGGGTGTTACTAGAATGAATATCACCCTCGTCACCATCTTATTTGAATTGACAAGCTCCTATACTTATGTATTACCGATCTCAATCTCAATTGCTGTTGCTAATTGGGCTGGAAGCATGCTAGAGAAGAATTCTTTGTACGAGTCGATATTGATACAGAATGATTATCCGTTCATGTCATCGGAAACTGAGGCTATAAATCCATTCACAACAGCAGGAGATATTATACATGATATGGATACCTACAGTGAGAAAGAAGAAGAATTGGTTTCAGAAGCACCAGCATCCACTTCTTTGCAACTGAGTCTTCTTCCTAATGTTGAAATTAGTCGAGTTGAGCAATTGACAGATGAGGACAATAATAAGTTATACATTGACTTGACGGAATCTCCATATGTCACAGCTTCAGTATTACAATCTAAGTTCATCCTTTTGCTAGATCAATGCCTTTTGGATGGTTGTCTCCCCTTGATCAAAAACCAGGTATGTGTGGGCTTGATTTTCTTCTCCGAATTAGAGTTTTGCTTGGACAAATTGAAAGAGTTCAGTTTGAAGTACGAGGTTGGAGAAGAGATATATTGCAAGTTGCTAAGCCCTGAAAAGTATGAGAGCTCCAACGAAAGCATTCATGTTCATGAGAAGCACAATTCTAGCGTCATACGAAATTTGTATGAGGAAAGACTAGAGGTGGATTATTTTAACTATGGAACAATCATGACACAAAATTCAGACTACTTAGAGCTCCAAGAGTTATTAGACGAAATGACTAATCTTGTCAAATACGTGGATTGCTCACCTATATTCATCAATTATGACAGTGAACTAAGCTTTGCACATTTGATATTCGATAGAATTGGAAACAGAGTGATTGTTCTTTTGAAGAACGGGCGATACTACGGTGTTTTGCATAAGAAAGTTCTTATTGATTTTTGTAGAAGAGAAGGATGAATCACTCACCACCTTAGCTAAGTAGAAATTAACCAACAAGACAAACTTGTTAATCAATATAGCAAACTTTGGAAGGGGAAAGTTGACAAAGAACTAAGTAAGCGACTACTTCAGATTTCTCAAGAGATTACTCCATAATTATTAATATACACAATACAATGAGAAAGCTACTTCTGGGTAAAGAATTAAAAGATCTGGCAAGTGCACTCATGTTCAGATGTTTGCAAGACGTATTAACTATACCAGGGACTTACTTGTGATAAGCGGTTTCCTTCGTCGCTGAGCTTCGTAGCTCTGAAATTGTATTTGCTTTAGTACCTCTACAGAACTACCTGGGGACTAACTTAATTTGTGCCTTGGACACTTCTCTGAATCACCATGTTCTTTATTTTGCAGCAAATGAAGATGTTGGAGACTAACATTGAGAACAAATCTATATTGGACTTAAGCTCTCCATAGTTTATGGTGATGTCCTCTTGACTCTCATAATCCATTGGGATTTCCAAAAGTTGAAGTAAGTCCGGATTTGTTTTGATATAATTCCTTTCAAGTGTAATTACATGATTTGAAGTGTCATGAGCTTTGCAGTAGCTCTTATATTCTATGAATTCTTTGATCAAATAATCAAAGATGATTTTGAATCTTGGGTGTTTGCCCCTGTCATTATCCGCTTATTTATGTTATTTCAAAGGGCTTGTCAAAAAGCGTTACGGCTATTCTTAAAATATATAATGAAAAACCATTATGTTTGCCTAGGTTCATAGAACAATGGTCATCTTTAATGGAACGGCGCTACCAAGTGAAATTTAATTGTCGCTATTTTTGCCTGTCTACTTTCTAATAATGTTTAAGCTCACCGATATCCACACATTTATGGTGTAAGTCTGCCAGAAGTTGTCACGTCAGCATAATGACCAAAATAAACACATTACACTTAAAAAAATATATTGTTTATGCAAAATCTGACAGGATAGCTTATGTCTAACTTTCAGGCGCTACCAAGTGGATTGCTGCCAAAGCGCAGATTTTCTTTCAGATCGTACCATAAAACGTAGAGGCGGAAATACAGAGAGAAAATTGCAGCTAGCGAGAGTTGCTGAGGAGAAGGTAGATAGAGAAATGTGAATGTGTGCACAAGATACGAGGTGATATACTTATTAGGTTAGGATAGAATACTTACTACACTAACACATTACTACACTACAACACATTCACTAACGCTCGTCCCACCTAACATACATTGCGACTACATGGCATATCATATATCATATACAAAATATCATATATCATGTACAATACCACACACTAACACACTAACACACTCACTATCACACTACACTAACACACTAACACTCTCGCTAACACTCTTCCCACCTAACGGTGTGAAGAGTACGGTGTGAAGAGTACGGTGTGAAGAGTACGGTGTGAAGAGAACGGTGCGAAGACTGAGAGTGAAGCCTGCACGTTACAATTCGCCTAGCCCTCATTGGCTGAACTCCCCCAAAAAGCGCCCACTTCTCAGTTCTCTTTCTCAAATTCTCACTCGCAAAATCAACCAACAGAAATCTGACTTTGCAACATTCAACCACCAGTGTTGTATACCCGTTGTTCTTCTAGCTCCGTGTTTAGCGAACATTATCTCCTGTAAGTCGTGCATCATCATGATCCGTGGTTCTGCTCTTCGTTCTGCCGCCAAAAACACAAGCGCCCGCCGCTTCGTGTCTACCGCCAACGCTCAGACCAAGTACACCTCTCTCTCCAACGGTGTCACCATCGCCAGTGAGTTCAACGCCAATGCCACCGCCGCCAGCGTGGGTTTCTTCTACGGAGCGGGCTCTCGTTCCGAGCACCCTTTCAACAACGGTATCTCCGCCTTGACCACCAACGTCTTGGCTTCCGACTCCTCCAACGGTGTGTTTTTCACCACCCAAAACGGTAAGGAACTCAACGGTGTCATTGCTCACACCACCAACGACAACATCGCCGAGGCCGCCAAGAAGATCGCTGCCCTTGCCAACAACTCAACCGCCATCTTGGAGAAGGCTGATTTCGCCGGCGCTAAGGCCCAATTGAGTGCTGCTGCTGCCAAGGTCGAAGCTACTCCATCGCTTAAAGTGTTGGAGCACTTGAACGCCAGTGCTTACCAGGGTTACTCCCTTGGTTTGCCTACTCTCGGTACTTCTGAGTCCATCGCTGACTTGGAGGTCCAAGACTCGGCCCGTTTCCTCGAAAAGCAATTGGTCGGCTCTAACATCGTCATTGCTGCCTCCGGTAACTTCGACCACAACGTTCTTGCCGATGCCATCGAGAAAGAACTCAAGGTTCCACAAGGATTGAAGCCAGAGATCAAGCCAACCAGTTTCCTCGGTTCCGAAGTCAGAATGAGAGACGACACCTTGCCAAAGGCCTACGTTTCCATCGCTGCCCAAGGTGAAGGTTACACTTCCCCAGCCTACTACGTTGCCAAGGTCGCCGCTGCCATCTTCGGTGACTTTGACCACAAGTCTGCTTTCGCTCCTTACACTTCCACAAAGCTCGCCAACCTTGTTCAAGAATACCACATTGTAGACAAGTACACCCACTTCTCCACCTCATACTCCGACACAGGTCTCTGGGGTTTCAATGCTGAAATCTCCAACATTGCTTCCGTAGATGAGTTTACTCACTTTGCCTTGAAGGAATGGAACCGTTTGTCTATCTCTATCTCCAACGCGGAAGTTGCCAGAGGTAAGGCTGCCCTTAAGGTTGCTTTATTGAGAGAATTGGCCACCACTGAGGCCGTTGCTACTGATATCGCTACCAAGATCCTCTTGGGTGGTTACAGATCCTCTATCAGAGAAGCTTTGGAGAAGATCGATGCTATCCAAACCAAGGACGTCAAAGCATGGGCCCAGGCCACCTTGTGGGACAAGGACATCGTCATTTCCGGTACCGGACAGATCGAAGACTTGCTCGACTACAACAGAAACAGAAACGAAATGGCCATGATGAGATGGTAAGCGGTGGAACGGTGTTCCTCGGTTACTTTCACTTCTCTTTTTGCATCTAAGAACTTGGTTGTTCCTGTTCAGTCAAATAAAACGTTTAGACTAAATTCACGGGGCCTAGCTCCAAAAACAAGACGCTCATGTCGTACCATTCGTATATAACCTCACATATTTAAATATACTAATCCTTTGTTAAGTTCGATGTAGAGTACGAATCAAGAGTGAAATCTGGAGAATATAAAGCATGTTACACCAATGTATACATCCCTCTTCATCACTTCAATGGGACACCCAAACATACAGAATCTTGAAGAGTTACACATATATTATTTCATAAGATCATCATTAAAATAAGCTCAATTCTCTAAAATATTTCGCAGCCATATTACATTATACCACTCTTCTTCAAGTTTTGCTGGATAATCATATCCGTTACTGCTGATAATACAAACTTCATGGACTGAGTATCTGTGGCACAAGTTCTGTGGACATAAATAGGCTTATTGGTCTTATTCAACTTCAAAAAGTTCGTTTCGAAGAACTTAATGGCACTTTCTACATCGTTCGGTTTTCCGTTATAATCGGGAAAGTAATCCTTCAATGGTGACTTCTCCAACTTCTTCTCAAAGATGTCAACTTTGTTGAGAAAGAGAATGAAGGGAGTATTAGCAAACCACTTGGAATTACATAACGAGTCAAACAAGACAATGGACTCGTGCATTCTATTCACCCTTTCGTCTTCAAACAACATTTGATCGTACTCAGATATCGCCAAGACGAAGAGAACAGCAGTGATATTATCGAAGCAATGAATCCACTTCTTTCTTTCTGAACGTTGTCCTCCAGCATCCAAGACCTTGAATTTGTACAAATTGATATTGAAGTTAGTTTCCGTAATGCCAGTGGTCTTTATTCTACCTTTCAAGATATCCATATCAGTGCAATAGTAGTTAGGATCGGCAAAATTATGGACATTGTCAAAATAGTAGTCAGCACTAGCTTCAAACTGGAATTCATTGGATCGCTCATAGCATGCTCTGATCCCCGAATCTGAGCTCCACAACTTGGAGATTGCTTCAGCAATTTGAATCCTGGGATAGTTTCTTCCTTCGGCGGGGGTATTGTTGTAGAAGTTATTGAAGTCTTCCGTTCCATCGTCCTCATGGCGGCTGGGAGTATTGTCGTTATCCCAAAATGACGTATTGGCGACACCAGTGCTATTTAATCTTCGTCTATTCTTATTGTGCTCACTATACTTCAATACATAGTCGCTCAAGAAGTTAGCTCCTCCTGCTGCTCCCGTATCGATTTGCTCCAAAGCATTCGCTCTTAGGATAATCTGCTTATAAGGTATTAGGGGGTTGTCTTCCATATCACACTCAAGAGGAACCCCCAACTTACGAGCTTGAATTATGAGGATCTTCATCGATTGGATCACATCACACCAGATAACCTGGGAGTATTGGATTCTCTCCTGCTGGGTAAAGCCTCCCTTATGAAGAAGCTTCATTTGTTTGAGGACGGTGGACTTACCACTCTCTCCTGCTCCGAGAAGAAGGAGCTTGATCTGATTCTTCTCATTCTGCTTCGTCAACTGGAGCCCTTGGTCAATGGCGTCGTTGATCCGTTTATCCTGAAGAAAGGGGTCATTTTCGTCGCTTTCTGGGACACTGGCAGCACAACCCATGTTGAGGCTAGATTTTCAGTGAACTAGTTGGAGTGCTCTTCGGCACTGGAAAGAGGCTTCTGGTGCTGTTTGTTCCGTGGGTGCAAAATCTCTCCAACAGCTACCGTTTGCCTCGAGTAAAAAAGAAAGTGCACTGGGGCAGACGGCAAGACGGCAGTGACCATCTCTTTTGGCTACTTTTTGAATCAAGCTGGTGTGTCCCAAGTGACATTCGATCCCGAAATCTGAAACACCAACATCCAGAAAATACCGTTGCTGGTGGTGGCTAATTTTAAGGTTATAGTTTTACTACTATGCGCTGTACGAAATATTCTGCAAGGGACCATATGTAGAGGAGCGCCGCACTGGAATTCACACATGGTGTTTAGGGGGACATGTCATGGGAGATGGATTGGCTGGTTAGGAGTGGTTTCACGGTGTTTGGGTGTACCGGGAGATCGGGATTGAGTGTGTTGGAGGTGGTTTCGTGTTGTTTTCGTTGCTCCGATTGCCGTATTTTTTGTTTGACAAGTGTATGAGTTCTGGGGATTCAGCAGCACAATTTGAAACACTTTCTAACATGCATAAGAGAAGAGAGCAGATGACACAGGGTTCCGTGAATAATGATTGCCATATTGGAAAAGAGTTTACTGAAAAAGATGAAAATCACAGTGGTCAGCGATAGTTGCGTACTCCATAGTTACCATCTCCGCCATAGACTCATATACGCTGCAATTGAAACACCCTTTATCACAAAACTCTCTCCGTGTGTTGAATTTGCACTCAAACATTATTTTGTCACAATCTCATTATTTTGTGCAGCAATCGTTATCTTCCGTAGATTTCTGATTTCTGATTTCTGGTCTCTGTTTTTGCAGTAATTCGTCTTCGGGGTGGAAATATAGGTGTGTTATTTTGAGGGGCTGCTTTATTGGGGTTGTGGTCTACGCTCTTATTTTCTTTTGCATACTCTTCTTCATAATGCTGCTTCTATTAATTATCTAATTATTTTAAAATTCATTGCTCAAAGTTGAAAACTGTAATTTACAAGAAATCATCGCCCGGTCATCTTCATCTATATGGACACATCCGCTTCCAACCCGTTCACAATGTCATACAGAAACCAACGTAGTACAACGCTATGATCAACACAGAGAGGACTAAAGTATGCTTAATGAATGCAAAAAGATTCCACTTCCTCATGAAAGTAACATAACCTCTGTAGATTGAGCCTAACTTCGTGGCGGCAAAGTACTCAGAAATTGAATGCGACAGACTCGAAGTGAAAGTGTACTTCGGTATGTTAATGGCTTTCACTGAGGCTAACGGAAAAGCATCGTTGCTGGATGAGGGAAGCGGTCCGGTGAGATCATTCTCCTCCTGTTCACGAAGGAAATCCTTGATTTTGCTAGAGTTATTTGCCGACTCTGCACCATCTCCTGTTACGTCCACGAGAGGAAGAATAGATGTATAATGATGTCTAGGAGATCTCAGTTTAATGTTCCACATTAAAAGCACAACTCCCGACGCCACTGCCAAAACAATGTAGTTCACAACGTTAACGTAAGGAATTTGCGTGTAACACATCTTGGTTTCGAATTTGAATTGATTGTTCACTTGATAGTCGTCCTCATTATCTGAGTTAGTGAATGAGAGCATTTGGACAGCTGGATACTTTATGCCCATTGCCATGGAGATCGATTTTACAGTAATTTCTCTTGAGTTCGTAGATTCGTGAGTTATGTCACAGTAATCGTGGTCGTCTCCAGAGAAAATGAGATCAGGCTTGATCTTTGCCAACAAATCGTCAGACAAGCTCTCTTCTATTGTTGATTTATATTGATAGCCAGCTCCCAAAACATCGAATACAGAACTCTCTCTTAATGGACCACAAGAAAGAGATGGATCTCTGTACATAGGAATGTGACTTAGAAGTACTCTGGGTTTTGTCTTCACGATTGTTTCACCAAAATTCTTGTCTATGAATGTCGTGACGTCTTCTCTAATGGATTTATCGCTGGCGGAATATGACAAGGCGTCCATGGAAATGAAATCTACGTTGTTTATGATGGTTACAGTGTTGGTAGGTCCGAAATTCTTGTTGAAGCGCTTTCTCGCCTTCAAATTGACTAAATCTCCAAATCCTATATCGTGATTTCCAGGTACATTGGCAAACCAGTTGGTGCCTTTGGTATAGGCGGCCTCGGTGTGCTTATTGAGGAAAATGTTGTTGAAACGCTTCAACTCCTTTCTGTAGTACTTCTTTGTCGAATCTCTTGCGTTGTCCAAGTAGTCTCCGAGGAAGAACACGTAATCTGGACGGAGCTGTGTCATCAAATTGTTGTAGTTTCTCTTCAAATAGGTGTCAACTGTGTGTTTAGACAACTGTAGCAAGAACTCATTGCGGCCGGGGTAAGTATGGTTATCAATGAGTTGGGGGTCTGCTATGAGCAAGACGTTTGTTACTTGGTGGGATGAACGGGCGTCTTGGTTCTGATCTGTTTTCAATAGGGCATCGTCCTTGTCGTCTTGCTGTATCTCCTTTGCCAGTTTTAAGGAGCTGCTCACGGTGGGCCATGAGCACCGGCTAATGGTGTAGTATGGCACCACTCTTTCGTGGACAAGGAACGTCACTACCCAAGCTAGCACGATGAGAAGCAGCAAATGGTGGATACTTCTGAGCTTCGGCATCAAGAACATGGTTTCTGTGTGCTGGACAGGGAGTTACGGCGTTGAAGAGAAAAGTTGTCATGAACTTATTGTTTGGTTTTGGGCTTTGGTGCTTGAAATTTGATCCAAGCGCAACAAAGCCTAAACGGGTGTACAGTGAGAGTGAACAAGAGATATGAAATGAGTGGGCGAAGGAATGAACCGCAGTGGGTCTTTGTAAAGGAATGAACGGAGAAACAAAGGAATGAGGAATGAGGAACGAAGGAGTGTCGCAGTGTCAAGAGTTTCAATGTTGTGTGAAGGACAAACAATGTGGGAGTGGGGTAGGTGCAGAAGGAGATGGAGGTAGATGAATGGAAGGGGAAGGTGTGAATGAAGGTGTGAATGAAGGTGTGAAAGTTGAATGAAGGTGTGAAAGTGTAGATGAAAGTGTAGTTGAAAGTGTAGAAGAAAGTTAATGAAAGTTAATGAAAGTGTAGATGAAGAGCAAAGTGTGGAAGAAGGTGTGGAAGAAGGTGTGGAAGAAGGTGTGGAAGAAGGTGTGGAAGAAGGTGTAGGTAGACGAAGGATGACAGCGAAGAAAGTGAATATACAAATTACGTAAACCTGAAGTGGTGAAAGAGTAAAGTAAATGTTGCAAATATAATATAATATAATGGTCTAGGACTCGAACTTTTCTAATTGGAGCCCTTTTCCAAATAGATTTTGTCCACATAATCATAATCATAATTCTACAGATTATAAATCCCATTACAAAGAAAGGAGCACTCCATTCATTTAAAATAGTGCTGTCGAGCCAGAACAGATTATTCCATCTTCTTAAAAATCAGGGTTATTAGGCTGGCTTTATAACTTATCGGTTGTTCATCTTTATTATGAGTTCCAGCCAACGTATCCTCGCGCGTAGCCATATTTAGCCTTCAATGTCCAACAGAAACCGAACTCCTACTGGCGTTTCTCAACCTCATACTCGACCCGACTCATCTACTTTAAATTAGATTAATATCATTTAATTTATAAAATACAATTAAAATTAATACAGCCTACGCTTTGATCTCAATTATTGCTGCAAATTACCAGTTGGCAAATAAAATATACTATATTTGTGGGACATTAAAGAATTGCAGTTGTTCTCAAGTTCCCTCGAGCAAAATGTATTTAACAGCCAACACCATCTTCCACTCTGGTCCTATATGTCTCATTTTCAATCCATTGACCTCTGCAATAACTAAACCATTCAACCATACCTCTTCCTTCCAAGGCGTAACGCGCATACTATTCTTCATCTATTCTTTTCTTTCTACTCATTTCTTGGCCCCGTTTGGAACCCTATTTTTTTGCAACTTCATGTGCGTTTATCGGTCCGTCTAAGAAATGCACCATTCTTCCACTGGTTGACACATTCCCAACATAACCTTCTCGTCTTCTCGTACCTCTGTCACCACCACTGCTCCACCCGACCCTTTCAGTAACCACTTTGCCCCATTTAGGCATTTCCTACCCTGTCGTCTCTCTCGCCGTCCCTGTTCCCCTCTCCACACAAGAAAAGAACAATGAACAGCGCTGGCACTTCTCAACCGACAATACTACCTCCACCCCATCTTCTTCGCGTCTTATCTTAAATCGATTCTATTGTCTGCATGGCGCCTAAGCTGGAACTAGCCCTGTGGCACATATTATCCCAATCCAGCTTCAAGAATAGACGAAACTGCTCTTCATCCCCTTTAATCACCTCATAGCAAACATGCTTCGGACTTCGGTCTTAAAATGCACCCGTGCCGCACTACATTTCTATCGTATTTCCACTAAATCCACGTCAGTGTCGGCTGTAACTTGGCGCGTGATCCTGCGTCTAAGGCGATTTTTTTCGTATACGACGGGTGTCTAATTATAGAGGTATCAATATATCCCGATAGGGCATTGATACATAATAGATACAACTAGTTCATCTCCCTACCATAAGTGTATATATATCTGCTACGGTGTCTTGATTGTGAATTCGCAAGTTTGGCTGTGCCCCGAAATCGCTTCGAAACTGTATATGTTCTCCCAGAATTCCCGGGTGCAATGGTAGACTTCGAAACCATTCTCATCACCATGGTGGCCGCATTGGCCATCAACTACCTCTATAATCAGTACATCAACTCCACCAAAGACGTCAACGAGCTCTATTTAAACGAACAGTCCACCATTGAAAGCACGAGACTCACCAACGAACTGGCCATATACAAGTCCAACAAAATCGGTTACGCCAGCGGACTTCGAATCGGCTTGGATATCAGATACGACCACTATAAGCTCAGGCATGGTAACCTCTGCGATGTGTGGCAAGTCATCACCAGGTATGCTGCGAAACAAAGGGGAAAGGGAATCACCATCAATGACGATTTCCAACCCATTTTGCAATTGAACTACAAGATCGACAAATTCCGCCAGTTCTTGCTCAAGAAGAAAGTCAAAATTGTCAGAATAAATTTACGCCATTTCATCAATAATTTTGACGTCTTGATAATCTCCATAAGTGCCTTTGTGAGCCAAGTCACCGTGGAGTTATATGACGACACCGCTTACTTGAACCATGAAGATGACGAAAACGCGTTGTATATTGTTGATAACCAAGATTTGAAGACAATCAAGGTCGAAAATTACTTCAACTTCGAAGACCAATCCGTGTACGACTTAGAGGCTTCAGATGAGCTAAGTGAATTTGACAACGAGTACACTTTTGAGAAGGATAAAGGTATTGCTCTTAAGATCACGCGTAGGTTGAACAATAGCGTGGTATCAACAGTTGAATACACCCAATTGAACATAATAAGTTCCCTTGCTGCTTCTATCAAACATTTACCGTTGTCTAAGGAGATCAACCACGAAGATAAGCTCTTGGTTGTGCAAATTGCTTCAGAGAAGAAGAGATCGAACGAGGAATTGATGAACCAGTTAAACAAGATCTTGATCAGTTTTATCACCAACGCAGATTTAATTCTTTTGGATAAACCAGAAATCTCCTGGAACACTATATTTGACTACCAACCAACAATCCTCTCTGTAAGTGAAAAAGATCTCCAGAAATTGTCGTTGGATCAGTTAAAGAAAGGCCTCGACTTGAGTTGGTACAAGAAGTTCATTTTCAATCAGTCGTTGAAGTTCCTTTCAAAGGGAAAATTCACGAAGAGCGAAACCATAAATCCACAGTCGAAATTGCGTCTAGTGTATGTCAATAACACTATCACTAACCAACGCGTATTCAGCTCTCCACAATTGAATGAGCTCAGAGCTTTGCTTGCTTCGAGGTTAGTTATGGAGTTCGGCTATTATAATATAGTTGGGCCAGTTATTTTGACGGATTTCTACGACTATAGATTCTTTGAGTTAACGAACTTGAAGTCTTGGGGTTGTATATCGCAATCATTGGAGTTAAAGCTCACTGGAATGAACGAGAAGAAAGAGGGCAAGCTTGCGATAAGAGGATACTCCATTGGAAAGTCCACCAATAGAGTCATTAACAGGGCAGAAGAAGTGGAACAGAATAAGGACATTATGAAAGCTAATGACGGTTTTATGCCACTCCCAAATGTGAACGGCATTTGGGGTAATGACGGATGCTTGTACGTGGTTTGATATAACCCTGAATGATAATGATGTATTTTAGGTATGAACATTTTTGTTAACGCCATTGTAAGTAGTATTTTATAGAAACTGTATTTATTGGAAGTATATAGTCAATTAATGAGAACATTGTTTTCAGCATTGGTAGGAGAATTCATTCTACAAGTTAATCAGTTTAAGGGTAAATATACATTCGATTTCAAATACGTTCTATATACGAAACGAAAAAACCATATTAAATGGTTTCAACTCTCAACTTCTTGTGACTGCTAAAGTCACCGATGATGGGAGCATCTTCTCCACAACTTCTCTTTCTTGAGCCACCTTGGAGGAATAATGATTGAACTGATTCTTGGGCATCTTTGCTGTTGACAAAGATCTTTTTGTCCATTTGGTTTGCGTAGTAGCTATTGAAATTAATCTTAACCACATTCAAATTATTAACATTTAACAGACGGAAAAAGTTGGTCCACTTGCTTAATTTGTTTGCAATGGAGACATCATTAGACTCCCAATGGATCTCGTTCTCTCCCTCTTGATCACTGTTAACAACTTGATAACTAATGAAGTCGTAACCAAAGATGATTAGAATGTTACACCAGTTCTCGTAAGGCAAGCCGTTGAGATAAAGATCGTAGTTCAACAAGCCAAGGCACTTCGTCTCAACCTCTCTAAGGGTCTTTAAGTTGACCTTCTGGACATCATCCTTGATGCCACAGATCTTGAGCCAGGACTTGAAAGCATAGTTGCTGTCTTGGTTGAACTTTGAAGCCAAAATAATTAAGCCAAGAAACAATTTCTTATAATCCTTCAACATAGGATCGTTGGCAACATCCTTGCCATCCTTTATTAATTTGAACAAGTAGTAACAAGCCAACTGCAAAGTTTGGATAGAAGTCTTAGATCTTCTTAAGATCTCAATAACAAAGAATCTCAAGTCTTTGGCATCGACGGAATCTTTGTACAAAATCTTAACCAAGTTGATTGAACAATTAATTAAGATTAGGTTGAACTGGGTTTTGTTCAAGTGGTTGGTATAGTACTTGAAATGGTTGGGTGATTGGACTTCTTTTTTGGAAATTGGCGAAGAAGTCGAAGTTGGTGGTGGAGTAAGTAAGGTGGAACTGGCATTAGCTGATTCCAATTTGGCGAAGGCCAACAGTGGAGTCACTGGATATTTCATGGCCATTTTTTTTTTAATATTAGAAATTTGATTGGTATAAGTAAAATACCAAATATAACTGGGGATGATAAACAGGGTAAACCAAAATTCAAATAAACATAGACAAGAGGAAGAATACTTCAAGCAACAAAGCGTAATTCTTCTTCACAATAATACACGATAGTTCCTCTGGGAAACCTAGACGACAACTGAGGAGCTCATAATGGATACTGAATGAAATAATAATAAAACTAAAACTTAAGGCACTTTAAACTTGGAACACTAGCGGTGGTAGTGGTGATGATGATGATGATGATGATGATGATGATATTCTAATACAACGAACTCTGAAACCAGTTAGAATTCGATGATGTAGAAGTAAATAACGAAGACCCGGAAACGAAAACTCCTAAATCCTAATCCTTATCCGAATAGATAAACAATAATAACAAGTCCTACGACGGTAAGACAGACCCAAATAAATGTAGTGAGCGGTGTTTCTTCTCAAGACGCTTCACACAAGGAAATAAACCTAACAGATAACAAATACTAATAAACCACGGATTAAGGACAAACAATAAACCTAATCAGATACAAAACAATAATAAAAACACTAAAATAATCGCAAAAACACTTGAACGGAGGGGGAGCTGTGGTATTCGCTTCAACTACAAAACGCTTTGCTTGGGGTGATGTAGACTAATGAATTAACCTGATGAACAAATGGCAGCCAATCCTTCCTGTCGGAAACGCCAGCCCTTATATACTGGGACAAAGTTTCTTTTTACTGTGGTGGTGAGAATTACTCACCGCGGCGTGCATACAATGGACGCTATCTTATCAGTCATTGCTTTTTGGTGGTGTGGGCGAGGATGAGTCAAACGAGATGGAAGAAATGAGTGGTGCGAAGGTCACATGATGTGAGGTGAAGGCTGCGAACTGTGCGCATCTTGGCTGTGGGGGTTACCGGGTGGTGATGGAAAGCACAAGGACAGGGGTATTGAGACGGGAAATTGGACTGTCGAGCTGGAACCAAAGGGATCCGGCTCAAAACGCCAATTTCAACGGGAATGCCAATTTTCGCCACGAAAAACACCCCAAAATCCCATTTTTGCCCGCTCTTTCTACACTGCCCAGGCATCACTCACCACCGCTTCCAGCTCCTATTTCACCCACCTGACGTTTCATGCCAATGCACACGACCTTGCCATTATGCGCATCTCTCCGAAGTCGGTTCCATATGGTGATGGCGGTGATGATTCATAGTGGCATTTGTGAGTTGCGGTGCTGCACTTTAGTCATCGGTGAGTCGGGTCCATTTTGATGTGTCATAGTATTGGCCCCCGGTGTGGGGTTCCGGAACAGGGCCCGGTGGTGGGTGAATACAGAGTTCTAGCAGATAATAGGGTTATTAGTGTATATTTGGTAATGTACATAATGTCACGTGGAGTGTTCTCTAGATGACTGGGACGGTTTCGCTTCAGAATGGCGTTTGCACCCAAAGTGAAATCCCCAGAAACCTCAGTTTCCGCTTATTATTGGGTCTCTGGGCAGTCCCTGTTTGAGACTGGTACCAGGACCAGTACTAAGATGTTTAACTATAAAGGTATAAGATGACATAGGTGTCAGCTTCAACTAATGCAGATATTCTCCTTTCTAATCTCTCGAAAGATTGCGGAATACAGAGTCGATCATGTCTCGAATCTCCTTGTAGCTCACAATTATGCAATTCTTCTCATCTCTGCTGACCAACAAGAACTTCTCGTCAATACCAGCATCCAATTTGTTCATGTTGGTCAAAACTCTGGACAAGTCGACTATTGGCTTGCCAAACTCGTCGTACTGGAAGAAAACGTAGTCCCGGAATAGCTTAATGATGTATTTACTGCTATTCTCGGTCCAATCTTTAGCCTCCGGACGGTCAATGATAAAATTAAGCTTAGTAAGTAACCTGAATAAGCGTGCATTTTCGAGTTCCGTAGACATCTGTGCTTCCATAAAATCTGCCGAGTCTTCTAAGTTGTTCATGAGGGCAAAGACTCTGTTTGTTAAGTATCTCTGGTTGAAGCGGTATAAATCAAACTCTCCTGACTCATCATTCAATTTTGTCAACACTTCAAGGAACTCATTGCTAAAGTTGACGGTAGAGGCAACTTTCAAGTATCCCAAAAGCTCGTTTTTAGGTTGACTTCTTAAATTGTTTGGAATGGTCAAGATACTCAATTCCAACAATAACTTACCCAAGAGTAAGATGTCCTTTCTTTGTAAGCTTATAAAATAATTATGCGACCTGGAGATCTCTTCTTCGTCCTTTTCATAGTTCAAAATGTCGGTTATACCGCAATTGGATAATCTGAGTCTGTTCTTATTAGTTACAAGGATTTTGGTCAAATCAAGTGCCGAACGAGCAGCTAATCCCTTTTCATGCACGGCAAGCAAAGCGTTAACAAGCTGAATTAAATATATCCAGAGGATGTCTTCGGTCACTGGCTCTGTACGAGTTCCTGCTCTCTTGTGATGCTCAAGCAATGTGTTTGCATTAGGGAAGTAGTCATACACTACAATCAAGCTTGATTTTCCAAAAGCCATCGATGTGAAAGCCTCCTGTAATTGTACAATATTGGCATTCTTCACTTGTTTCCACTTCCTAATAGTTTTGAAAGGTGATTCGTTAACTATAGCAAAATTATGCTCTATCTTACGTAAAGCATATGGGTTACCATCAACGTTCGAAAACACTTTATATATGGAGGTTGGAACGCCCCACACTTTAGACACGGGTTCATAATTCTTATCAATTGGGACCAACGAGTGATATATGTTGATATGGTCGGGTAAGTTGGATCTGGGTAATGTTTGAAGTGTAGCCTCGTTTCTCTTTTGAAGGGTCTCTCTCAAGTCATTTGGAATAAACATCAGGTTTGCATTGGTTTCGTGGGGAGGTAAAGGTATAGTCAATCTAGGTGGAGGAGCAGGTGCATACAAGTGATACTGTAATGGGTATGCATTAGCCTGTTGCTGGAAGTACACGTCTGACGGCCCAGTGGCCTGAGGAAGGGTATTTTGGCCATTAGGCAAATATGGGTTTGCAGCCGGTGGTAGCGTTCCAGCGGATGCATTGGGTGTGAAGTCCGATCCCGTATTAAAACTCGATGGTGTGAACGACGGTGTAGATACGTTGAACTTCTTCTGTGGCAATAAGTCATCTGGTACGTTGCCTCCATTGGTACTATTGGCAGAAAGAGCCGAAATGGACTGGCCCATGCCTGGTGATGCTCCTCCAGATGGGACAAAAACCGGGATTGCCTTCACTTTCGGCGACAAATTGGCAAACTTGCTTGTCATATTCAGCACACTGGAAGGTTGGAACGAAGGAGTATTCATATTGAACTTGCGTTTTCCGTCAGAGGGAGAATTGGCAGCAAGAGACGACGAGGACGACGTGACTGGTAAATTCTGAACAGCTCCGTTCGAATTTACACCCGATCCAGGAGCACCTATCGCATTGGGGCTATTGACGGATGCGTTCGCGTTCGGAGCAGCGTTGTTGGTGCCGTTAATGGCTCCTCCAGCAGCATTGCTCGGAGATGTTCCAGCGCCTCCTGGTGGAGCTCTTGTATGGCTGAAGGCACATCCCTTATTTTCGTACTTGCAATAGCCGTAAATTAGGATATTTTTGCAAAATGTGTCCTTGGCACTATCCAAGTTGATGTTCATGCTGGTTTCTGCGGCTCGGGTGCTGTTCTTGGGTTCATGGGGTGGAATACAACACGATTATAGACAAGGAAGAAACTTGTGTTTGTAGTGTTAAGATAATCCACGAAATTTTCATCACGCGTTCTTAGTCATGTGCGTTTGAATCATGTGATAATTCTGTCATGTGACTAAATAACGACTCTCTTTGGCATGCTGTTAGCATTGTTCAGGAAGAAGGCACAAGGCTTAAAGTAGTACAGATAGTTACCATTTCCAGCCTTAACGTAGTGTTACAATACTGGCCAGCCGTATTTGTGCTTAATCTGTGTTAGAGAGTTTAAATTCTGGCGCACAATGGGTCTCGCTTCTTCCCAGCTCTTGGATAACCTCATGGAAGGAACCAACTTCGACCGCGAGGAGATCGACCGGTTGAGAAAGAGGTTCATGAAGTTGGACAAAGACGGCTCCGGAACCATAGATAAAAACGAGTTCTTGTCGATACCTGGAATCTCATCTAACCCATTGGCTACGCGGTTGATGGACGTTTTCGATGAAGATGGAAGCGGAACCATTGATTTCCAGGAGTTCATCACCGGATTGTCTGCTTTCAGTGGTAAGACGAGCAAGATAGACAAGTTGAAGTTTGCATTTAAGATTTACGACATCGACAGAGACGGGTTCATTGGAAACGGAGAATTGTTCATTGTGATGAAGATGATGGTAGGTAAGAATCTCCAGGAGGCTGAATTGCAGCAAATCGTAGACAAGACTATGATGGAATCAGATCAGGATGGAGATGGTAAATTGAGTTTTGAGGAGTTCAAGAAGGCTGTGGATTCCAAGTCCGTTGCCACTTCCTTGACACTCAACATGTTTTAAATGTTTAGGCCAAACCGGTGTTTTCAAGTGTAGCTGCAAGCTATTTTTAGCTACCCCCGCTACCGATGCTAGCTATGGAAAGAGTCTTTCAAATCGACTTATTCAATTCTTTACTGGAGCACAATCTCTCACACTGTGCTACTCCATGTTATTGCACACGAGAATTTCTCAAATCATATATATACGTATCTCCCGCTATATAGCTATATATAACTATTGTATAGTATACCTCCTACTGCCTGTATAGCACAGAACTCCTTATTGTTTCCACTAGTTACGAGTTTAATGAATCTACAGTAATCAGCAATGAACATCATATATGTAGCTACACTAATACTACGCATTTCCTTAACTATGGGAGATTGCAGCATCTCCTACATAATTTTTAGTAGCGCGAAAGAATACGCAATCATTGCAAAAAAATCAAGAAATATCATCTTTCCATCATAGACTCTTTCGGTAGTTCGGTTGAGAACAGGTTATATACAATTGTAGGTAGTTATGACTGTAGTGGATGACAGGACAAACGCTCTCCTCGAGTGGATTAAAAATACCCAGGACGAAACGCTCAAACCATCGACTCATTCGTACGTCTCGCCAAAGATCGAGATACGAGTGTTCCCAGAGATTGGAAGAGGTATCGGCGCAAGAGAGGCCATAAAGAAGTCGGAAGAAGTTCTTAGAATTCCTCCTTCGTTTCTTCTTAACTTCAACACCGTAGTATGTCACATAACAAAGCACAATAAAGAAATAAAGTTGAAAGATCCACAATACTTGAACATCTATACTCCATTCAATGTGCAAGAAGACAAGTTCACTAAGATCTACTCCAAATTCAGCATGAATGAACTCCTTGAATTAACTTCATTCCAGTTGCTTTCATTATATCTCACATTTGAGAACCAGAGAGGAAGCAGGTCATTTTGGGAACCATTTATCAACCTGCTTCCAGAGTCCTCGGATTTTGATTTGAATCCTTTGATCTGGAAAGTTCTGGAGGTGAAAGATCACCAAGAGCTCTTGAAAATGTTGCCAAGTACTACACAGAGTCACTACAACAAAGTCTATAAGAGGTTCATTGGAGACTATAATTTGGTGAAGGACATTGTACTGAGAAAACTTGAAGACGGCGATCTCGTTGATAGCTACTTGCCATTGGAACCCTTCTTGTGGGTTTGGATGTGTATTAACTCCCGTTGTTTATATATGACGATCACACAAGGAAAGACGAACGCTGATAATTTCACAATGGCCCCATACGTCGATATCCTAAATCACTCTTGTAACGATCAATGCAGCATCAAAGTTGATGTTTTGGGCTTTCATGTTCAAACAACGTCTTCTTATAATCCAGGAGAACAATTGTTCCTCAGTTATGGTCCACATTCTAATGACTTCTTGCTCTGTGAGTATGGCTTTATCATACCGAAGGGAAACAGATGGAATGATTTAGATATTTCATCGTTTATTCTACCATTGTTAAGACCTCGACAGGAAGAGTTCTTGAAAGATAACGATTACTACGATAATTACACCATGACAACGGAAGGTCTTTCCTTTAGAACAGAAGTTGTTTTTGCAGTTCTCCAGGAAGAGCACCCAGAAGCTTCTAGGAAGCTAAATGCTCTCTTGAATGGAGTTAGTGATGGATCGGCATACCGTACTCACTCCAATGCATTGACCAAGGAAATTCTTCAGAAGGTTTTACATGAAAGCGATAAATACAAACACCTAGAGTTCAATAATGATAACGACGAGCTTACAAGAGCCAGAAAAAGAACAATCGGCGCCTTGTACAACAATAGACATGAGATAGCATTAACAGTCTTAGAAGAACTAGAATAACGTTTATATATACAAGTAACTGCTAACTATCTATTCAATTATCACCCTAATTAACGTCAGCTTAGGAATGACAAAATGTTAAAACCGATTGTACTTCGACTCTGATTAGCATGAGCATCATAAAATGATTGACAGATTCTCACTGTTAATATCTATGATATTCTTACTCCACAACCAATTTAGCGGCATCTTGTTCTATAGACTGGTCAATACTGAGCTTGCTTTTTACCAAGTCCACTAACATGATATTAGTTGGTGTAGAAATGCCGTGCTTCTTTCCCAAGTCTACTATGTATCCATTGATCCAATCCACCTCAGTCTGAGCCAAGTGTCTTACATCCTCTCGCATAGAAGAGCTATTTTGAGCAGTGGCTTTATTCATAGTGAGAACAGTCTCCAAAAGCCTCTCTTTGCCTAGTACAGCATTAGCTTGTGGAATTCTCTTCAATTCCTTGAATTCTGCTTCGAAAACACCCACTGCTTCCCTAATTACTCTCTTGTAAATAGGTATCATGTTGGTACCATATAATAACTGGCCATTGAAGCAGTCCAAAATTGCTGAGAGTGGGTTGATGCATGCGTTGACTACGAGCTTCTCCATCTGGATCAAGAGGAACTCCTCGTACTTCAAGTAGGAAGCATTAAGACTTTCCGTCTCTAAGATGTATTTGAAGGCTTCTGGGCATTCTATATTGGCAGAAACTTCATCAGGCTTTGGGATATATGATATCGACAACTTTCCTGGAGCTACGAAATGGATATCATTGGGAGCGCTTTTGTAAGCACCATGCGAGCTGATCGCCTGAAAGATCTTGGGTCTGTCTTTTAAAGTTGGCCAGAAACGCTCTGTTAAGTTTTGGGCCATTCCCATTCCATTTTGCAAGATCAAGATGCTGGAATTGGCTGTGAGATGGTCTATGTATGGATCAATAGCTTTGATTGTGCTGTGGGTTTTAGTAGAAACTATCAAGTTTTCTATCATTTCTTTCTTTCCGTCTTTAAATGGAGGCTGCCTGTCGCTGTCTAATATAGACGTTGTTACAGCCACATTGGAGTCTTTTCTTCTAATGACCCTAACCTGAGAACCGTCTGCTCTGAACTGGTTCAATCTCAGTTGATTTCTGAAGAGAAGAATGGGCTGTACTTGCTTGGGAAACGCCTGGCTGAGCTCGTGAGCGAGTAAACAGCCCATGGACCCTGCACCGAGTATATACTCCTTTTGCATGACGAAAGGACAATTGGTGGAGAAATCAGGTGGATAATAAGAGATAACCAAAAGTGAAAAATAGCCAAGTCGAAATTTGATACTATATGGAGCCGGTACAGTTCCGGGGAGTTTAATCACGTGATCCAATGGGTCGTAAATGATAGCGATTTAGATGGGAGTTGTTAAAGAAGAGAACAATGTGGAGTAAGTAGCAAAACGGGATTCCAGGGACTCTAGGTTTAGGCTAACGAATGTAGGGGCTGTGTAATGTAATAGCGTTCATTTTCACTGAATTTTAAAGAAAATGGAATGGATATCTTCACCTTCTTTCGTCGTCTGAATTCATAGTTAAGCTCTCTCATAGTTAAGAAGTCTCACACTTTAAGCCATCCCCATAGTTAAGAGTCCCATAGTTAACAGCCCCATAGTTAACAGCTATCGCGCCACATTCAGTCATTTCTTATCTTCTACTTCTTCTTCTCCTTTGTCTTATACCACAATAACCCCAATTGACACCCAATTGATATGCTTATCGTAGGACTCACCGGCGGAATAGGAACGGGAAAGTCTACCGTTTCCAAGAGAATCCGGGAAAAACACAACTTGGTAGTGATCGATGCCGATCTCGTTGCCAAAGAAGTGGTGTACCCAGGTAGAAGTGCCTACAGAAAGGTGGTAGAGGCGTTTTCAAACGATGTTCCTGATTTGGTCAACCCAGAAGACCAACTGCTCAACCGTGCTGCGTTGGGTAAAGCAGTTTTTGGAAACAAAGAGAGATTGGCCAAGTTGAATTCTATAGTACACCCTGCCGTGAAATGGGAAATCGCTCGTCAGATCTTGAAGGCTTATGTCACTTTCAAGTCGTTAGTGGTTTTAGATGTACCACTTTTGTTTGAAAGCGGCTTGCACAAGATCTGTGGAATTGTGATAACTGTCTCGTGTACAAAGGAGTTACAGGTTGAGCGTTTGCTCAAGAGAAACCCAGAATTGTCGAGAGAAGATGTTGATAAAAGAATCAGTAGTCAGATGTCAAACGAAGAACGTAATCACAGGTCTGATTTAGTGATAGACAATAGCCAGAACCTTTTCCAATTGGAGAATTCTGTTGACACTGTAATTCGTAAAGTCAGTCCCAGCCTCGTTTGGACAGTATTGGATTACTTTCCACCTATCGGCTTGTTATCGGCTCTTTACACTTACACAATAAGAACTCGTGAAGAGAAAGCGAAGGGAAAGTTGAAAGAAGATTGAGGCAATACTGAAGAAATAAGCAATCAAACGTTGGCAGTCTACCGCCCAGATGCGAAGCTGCTCTCACAGGCATGGAAGTATTTATATGAAACTTTATATGGTATATGGTATACAGTTTTAATAATGATTTGAAGATTTGAACTTAGTATATTTTGCTGAAATCCAAGACACATTAAGAATTGGCATCCCTCGTAAGGACTATATATCTATGCTCTCCAATACTGCGCTAAACTGTGCAACCTATCAATAACTACTGCAAAGAAATCATTCACACTGTTGGTAATAAGATTCTGGAAATGCAATATAGCTTCTTCATCATTCAATTCAAGACAGAACTTCTCCTGAACCTTTTCAACAGCTCTCTGAGTATCCATCTTAATGTCTGGAATGTTTGCATCTAACATCAACTGGAACAAGTTCAAAATTAAATTGCTGTTCTTACGCAATCTTATGTATGTTTCAAAACAATAATTCTGGAAGATTTTGAAGTTCTCGTGTTCCAAGCCACCCATACCATCAATGACTTGAATAGGCAACTTCATAAGAGGTGGTAAAGGTTTGGGATCATGTCCTAAGATGTAGCCAAAGTCAGCATGCCAAAATTTTCCATTTGATGACAATAATAAGTTATCCAAATGTCTATCTCCAACACCAAGCAAATAAGTTATCACACAATATCCAGCACAAGATTTCACGTAGTTGTCCATAACAATGGGCGAAACTGCCAAATCAAGGAAAACAGTTGGTATTGGTTGAATCAGATTCTCTCCTGACTGCTGTGATGCGTTCAACACACTTGGAGCTTCGGGCTCCACCGGGTGCAGCTCCTTGCTATGCACTCTAAGATAGCTTAATATACCATTATTGGAAACTGCAAATTGGTCACCGCCATTGGCATTTGATGTCCCAGCATTTCCTGCTCCAGCATTTAATACTGAAATTGGGTATTTCATGGAGAGAATCGTATCCAACGTCTCATTTGGAACAAATTGAATCATACCTGCAATAGGACTAGTAGCCAAAATCTTATAAGGTGTCAACTTAAGATCAAAATTTTCTGATTTAAGTAATTGGTCCATGAGGTTTATAATCTGAATAACAAATTGATCCTGCCTAAGATCATCACCAATTTTAAACATAAGAGGGTACTTTTTATGTCTGTGACTCTTCTTTCCAAAGAGTTGACCCGCGTGAGATCTGTTGGGAATTGTTTTAAAGGTGATTTTCAAAGGAGACAAACTAGATTTGAATACTGAACATTCTTCGGGATAACAACCACAAATCATGATTGAAGGATCCAATGGTAATGGTACTGGAGTAAACTTCAAGAGCTCGTTGGAAGAATTCGCAAGGTATTCTCTCAAAAATTCGACCTTCTTAGAAGTAGCTTCATTCTTTCGGAAAGAAGTTCGAAGTAACTCGACTAAATCTGTCAACTTCTTCACTAACTTAATCTGATTCTTTGTGTTTTCAAAATTCTCCTTCGAGTGCTTTAACCTTTCAATATACTTGTCTTGAATGATAGAGTAGATTCGGAAAGAGTTTGAGTGATGTGGCGCCTGGGAGTTGTACTGGTCTTCTTTTTCTACTTTCACGTACCAATAAAAGAAGTTTCCCAAATGTGCATGTTTGATTGACCTGTCGATCAAAAAGTTAGCTAGTGGCCACTTCAGCAAATCGTTCGTATCGAAAATTAATGATTCGTACTTCAAAGCTTGAACTAATTGTAGGAGATACAATAGCAATTCTTCGCTGCTTGCTTTCTCTAGCCTATGTACTGCCATGTATCGAAGATAAGCTACTTGTTCAAAGATGCGATCAAACTGCGTCAACTCTGTCTTCTGTTTTCCAAGCTCTTGTCCATTTGGGGCGCCTGGTCCAGTAGCTTTAGCAGTCAGCAAAACAGACTTTCCCAAAACATAAGGATTGAAATAATCACCTAGAAGTTCCAATGCATCGCCTATTGGTAAATTATCTGCTGACCAGTACTGTGAAATAATTTTTTCGAATGCTTCCTTCAAATTATCTTCATTCTCCCATTCAATCGATTTGAGAAACTTCGGCAAGTAGGATCTTGTAGCACTTGTCTCGTCGCTGATTGAGTTGTTTTTACTGTAAAAGTAGCGGAATCTCCATATTAACTTCTTGTCTTCTCCCGTAAGCTCGAAATTCGACGGTTTGAGTAGAATCTTAATGATTTTGTCACGCTCCTCTGGTGATGGTCGCAACTCCTTATCCAAAATGGAGTTGTTATTGATGGCTCTCTCAAGTTTGTCAGATTTCTGCTGAATTGGATCAAGTACATACTTCTGGTTGTTGAGACCTGCTTGGAAATCAGGATCGTATAGATCATTCGAGATAGGTATTTCAACCTTATTATAGATCACTAGTTCACTTTCATTTTCAGGTAAATTTGGAGCGGCTGGTAGATTGTATGGCAAGCCATGTATGCCTGTTTTAACATTGTAGGTTATGTCTGAGTATACGATAGGTAAATCAAAGTTTGGTAACTCTAGATATAAGTAGTAGTCGTGATCTGTGTTGGGTTTGTCTAGGGAGTTTATGTGGGGCAATACCAAGCTGTCTAGCCAACTGACTCGATTCAATTGCCCATCTTCGTAGCGAATTAGACTGCTTTCAACGTCTGTTAGCCCAGAAATGTCGTTGTACTCTATTATAGGCCCACCATTTTCGTTGGCTTTATTTGCACTATTTGAAATGGCAAAAGAATCTATACTCTTCTTAAGATCTGCCACAGAGGCGGCACCGCCATTAGTCTTCCCTTTTGAATTATCCACAGCATTGCCACTGGATTCTTCCTCCTTGAATAGTGGTATCTTTTGTGACCCTTTACGAAGCGTTGAATTCTTCTTGTTGAACAACGACAAGTAGCCCGTTCCAAAAACCTTAGGTTTTGTGTTGACGATTTCGTATACGGTAATCTTCAAGTAAGCATCAATTGACACCTGGTTGTAGTTTATCGCCAACTTCAAGTATTGGTTCCACTCTCGCTTGGCATTGTTATTAAACGATTTGTATGAGGTTTGCACGGGAATCGATACCACATTGCTGTTTCCGTCGTAGATAGCAATTTGGACGTACAAGTCGGAGAAACGGTATATGTTTGAGAGGGTATTGAATACTTCAGGGTTCTCAAATTTCTGCGAGAGGCTTGCGAGAGAGTCCTTGACGTCCCTGGTTGCTTTGAGGTAGCATATTTTCACGTGGATTGGCACCGCTACGTCTTTGGAGAGCCCAAAGGCGGTAGTCTTGGTTTGAGAATGGGGATCTTTCGGTGTAGCGTTCATAGTCATTTAGAGGAACGTCTACTGCCAATTGTTTCCCGATTCTGTGCTTACTCTCTCTTTCGATACTATGATATTCCGATATCTACAACAAGGCAAAAAAAACTGTTCTCTTATCGAGCGATGCTGTCTTCTCTAAGAAGAACGATGGTTGTAATCTCTCCACAGCTCACCTCTCTCTCGTTTATCTTAACCAAAATTGTTAGTGCTGCAATTTGAGGTTTTGTTATCGAAGCGCGCATTGGAATAATGGGGCATTTGTGGAGTGTGTAAAGAGGGCAATGTGTGGAGGGAGACGAAGAGAGACATAGAGCTTGTTGTGGATGTATTATAGCCCTTAATGGAGGAAAGTACGGGAAGAAGTCGGTTCTATTGGCTTACGGGCTGAGGTTCCTTGGTACGTTTATTGTGGAAAACAAAATTCACCAGGAAGAGTCTTAAATGGCCTCCAGTGGTGGTACTTAAATAGCTGCGAAATCCCATAAAACGAAACAATTGACCTCTAAAATGGACCTCTAAAATCCCGTGTGACAAGTTCCACATTGTCTTATAAAACTACTCTCCTCTAGCTTGCTTACTTCAAAATATTAATAATTATTAAATAATCTATAATGTGGTGTATAAATTCGTATGAAAGAAAAGACAGCATACAAAAAATTATGTCTTTTCGTTTTAAAAACAATTTCCCATCATCCCCATGTCATTACAGCCTGTTTTGGCCAAACCAGATGTACTGCTCCTTCTTGTCCAGGTCAACTTTCTCATTATCGGATGCGATTGAGCTGGCATCGTCCGACAAGTCCGAATGTGCATCGGACTCCGAATCCAAGTTGTAGAACACTGGCCTGATCTGTGCCTTTGCAGGAATTTTTGATTTGCCATTCTTTGATTCAGCTCTCTTTAGTTCTGTAGTAGTCTCCGACGTTTCAGATGGTGTAGCCAAACTATCAGAATTCACCTTTTCATACGAAAGAACGGACGGAATAAACTTAATAGAGTTTCTCCGCGATCTTGTTGCAGTAGCCAGTGGGGACGTTGTCTGAGCTCTTGATTTGCTCTTTTTAGATGGTTTTCTATGCACGGATTGTGGGTTGCTGAAAGACAAAGAGAATCCCTTATTCTGTTGACTGTCGTCGCTTTCGTCGCTTTCAGTGGCATTCAGAGTTTTGTTGAACTTTGCCATTATTGCCCGTCCATTCTTATAATTCAACGAACGCCCACGACTAAGCGAATTTTGTGACCTGGCCCGGGATATGCTTTCAACTGGTGAGCTGCTAAGTATAGGAATCTCTCTGAGGTCTTTTGGAGCATCGATTTCGTCAAGAGAATCTAAAGACATCTCTGATCCCGAATTCTTTGATCTCTCTGTCATTAACATAGAAGAAAGAGGAAAGTATGATTCCCTCGCTGCTGGACTTGAAACTGACCTCTTTCTCGTTTGCAAATTTGATATGTATTTTACCAAGTCCGCTGAGGAGTTGTCGTTGGAGTTTGCATACATCTCCCTTTGCATCTGAGATAAATTTAGCTGTGATGAACCGACAGAGATCAAGTTCAGCTGTGAACCTCCTCTCGAATTCTCACGTTGCATCTGTGCCAAGTTAACTTGTGAATTGACCTTAGAATTAAGTTTGTGTATTGGAATTTCAGATGCAGTAGAATACTTCAACTTTATTGGCTTGTATATCTCGTCGTTGTCAAGCAACTTCGACAAGTCTACAACTGAATTGTTACGAGTAGGTTCTGAATTTGGTGATATTTCGGGACTGACTGGCTTCGATGGGTGATTATCTATGCTGAAGCTCTTCTTAAACGACTCGTCATTCATGACCTTTTGTTTGAATTCGGCCTTGATCTTGAACTTGTTGGCAGCCTTAGAATCCCAGTTTTTGGCCGATGGGCAAATAGTATAGTAGTTGGTCTTTTTCCCACTATTTGTTGAATTTTGGGAACTAGATGGCTCTATTTTAAACGAAGCACGCGGTCTATCTGCTGCCAGTCTAGTGAAAGCACCCAGTTCTGCGTCGAGTTCATCTCTTTTGATAAAGTTAGTCTTATAGTAGACAATGTCAGTTTCCAAATTAAGTGTGGTGTCTTCGTGGTTATTGTTTTCGATTATTCCCATTGAGTCTACAGTTAATCTCCACGTATAGTCTTCGGGGTCAATTACCTCGTCTTCGCCTTCGCTTCCAACTTGTGAATCGTCGCTGTCCTGGAAATCCTCCTCTATGTGAACACTTTTGGCCATATTGACAGCAGCTTCGGGTATTTCATCGAATATCGGATGATTAACGAAATATGAAAGGAAATTGTTAATGGCATAGCCATGTGATATCACTATGATGATATCCTTGTTCTTGATATATGAAGCTTTCTCGTAGGTGGCCAAGAGCCGTTTAAAGTAGTCCTTACACCTCGACTTGTAGTCACTGAAGGAAAGATCTGGTCCATTATACGGTCCTAATGTTGTGGTGGGGCGGAAGTTCGAGCAATTGGATCTATTTTTCAATAACTTCAAGTTGGGAGTATACATGTTATATGCGTCGTTCAGATCGATGAACGGTGGTTTGTTACGCATCTTATCGTGGATCCACTCACTAAGCGCAAAGTCACAGAGCAACTGATACCGGATCTTGTAGTTGGGAAACCGTTCTGGTAGGAGTAGTTTGAGTTCTGTGACAAGGAGGTCTGCCGTCTGACAGCAACGAAGGTATGGACTGAAGTGGATGAATACATTCTTACGACTGGTGGTTGCCAGTGGTGATTCTGGAAAGGCATTGGTGGTACTGATGATTTCCTCGGTTACGTTCTCTATTTGGCTTGTGGCAGCTTTGGAAAGTGATGGGTCGTACACATTATAATCTGGAGTGAGTGGTTTTGCTGAAGGATCCTTCTCCAACGCATGGTCTATTCGCTGCCCGTGTCGGAAGAAGTATAGTTCAGACATTCATGTAGTTGTGGATGTGAGTATGGTGGAGGAAAAGTGATGGAAGTTGGTATTTGGATGTTGTGTGTCAACGGCAATCGACTATGCGATGAGTAATGATAAATTAATGATGTGTTCGTAGTTACAAGGTGAAGAGTGGTGGGCAGCAGTTCTGAATTAGGAGGTACAACAATAGAGTGATGCTTCCTCGAATCCGACCTGACTACTTACCAGGGGTACAAATCAAAGATGAACACAATAAACCAATCGGTGCGTAGTCACTATTTCAGCGAAAGATGGTGTGCACTGGAAGTGGTGTTACTTGGCCCACAGAGATGAAACTGTTTCTGCAACCGTGATTACAAGCCGGTTTTCTCGTGGGGTTGCTGCTGTTACAGTCTCGGTTGTAGGTTTCACTGAGATTTACGGATCTTGCCCTGTTCTGTCACGGTTCTTAGCGTTCAGCGCTATCGCTTTTCTGGAACAAGTCTATAAGCTGGATCGTCGTCACCAGTTAACAAAAGCCTTCACAGCCTGGAGCTTGCAATGAGCAAAAAATAAACTCAACGGAGGGGCACTATGGTGGGGCGAGAGTCTGTGCTTGGCTCCAACAGCGCTGCGACGAATTGCGGTCTCGAGTAAAGTAGTGAGAATTGGCACGCAAGCGGTTCAACACGGTGGTCGTCAGACAGCTGGTACACTACGGAGGACTGTGGAGGTACGGGGTGTAGAGTCACAAGAGGAAGAGACTCGACGAATCGGGTGAAATGTGGTTTTGCGCCTTCGTCGACAAGTTGCCTGGAAACTAGCGATTTCAGGTAGTCAGGAACACCACCATGAAAATGATCTCAGTCTGTCACTCCATTGTCTTGCATCATACAATGGGCATGCCATAGTGGAAGGGTAACAACAGGCCAGTGTAGACACATGATGTCATTCCTGCATCGCTGGAGACGGCGGTGCAGGAGACGAGATCAAACGCACGTGATGGTGGTATGTGTTGGTTTCTCTCAATTACATTTTTAATTCTGCATGGGAATGAGAATATGAAAATTGCCCTGTTGGGCTTTAGCGAGACTCGGTAGCGCTGCTGGTGCGAAACATACAGAAACAGCTTCACATGCTCGCAAAGTTAGACAAGCTCACGCCTTTTTTCCTGTATCCGCTTACGTAAACACTCTCCTAATCTCTCCTTACACTGCAAGCACAGGGCTTAGAACTGGCTCTTCAGACTACGGAGCCATCTCTCGGGCAGACTATCTAAAGAGTATTGAATTACGATTCCAAAAAACCCATTCCATCGCTCGACCTCCAACGGTTCGAGTAAACCGGCCTATTTCGCCACGTCTAGAGCACTAGGTTTTGGTTGCAGTGTCTCCCGTGATTTCCATCTAAATCCGCGTGCCGTGAACAGTTAGCAATTGCGCCTGAAGAAAGTTGCACAGCCTCTTGGTAGCTCTACTGCTTCGCCAGATTAGCTAACATTGACTGATGCTAATAGTTTAGTATTATTTTATATACTCGTATTTTTCTATATATTTACCTGGTTACCACAATAACCATCTAAGTCTTGGGGGTTTCCAAGACTTTTCACAAGAAATCTCGCTTATCTGGGCAATCCGATCTCATTTATAGTTGAACATCAACAAATTGGTGAGCGGTGTTATGACATCTTCTGTGGAACCAGAGCAAAAACCAGCACGCAAAAGGAGATCCAGAGGAGGCTGCTTCAGTTGTAAACAGCTCCGCATCAAGGTATGTAAACTTGATCTAGAAATAAACTTACGTAGAAGTCTTATCTCGTAAGATGGCCCGATGTGCTATCAAATGACCATACTGAAACAAATCAGTACTAACAGTTCTAGTGTGACGAATCCAAACCAAATTGCGAGTATTGCACCCACACCAATCGGATATGCGTATACCCACAACCCAAGACTAAAGGTAAGGCTAAGAAGAAGCGTTCTCTGCCAAGCACCAGTTCCGAATCGCTGGTGGAATTGATTGAAAGAGAAATAGAATCTATACAAGACAAAGAACTGATGTTGCGAGATATACAACGAAGACCGCCATCATTATTCACATTCAATGAACTCGCTTCTTTAAATCAAACGACATCCCAATTAAATATCTCCACATTCGAGCTACGTCTTGTAAAGTTCTTCAATGAACACTGCATCCATTTGTTTTCCTTCGGAGTGAACGAACGAATCCATAATGTCTGGAAAAACTACGTACCATCATTATTTCTCCAGAGCCAATTGGTCAGAGATAGCATTTACGCATTTTCAGCAATCAACATGTTTCCATTATACGATCTTGATCTTGTTAAGCATCAGGATGACTTGTTTGGGCAGATGCAAGTAGAAAAAATCAAGGATAGAATGCATATCTCATATAATCCAAGTGTAGTGGACACTGATAATGATAGTATTTATGGGCGCACTGCCAAGTACTTCATAAACTCCGTAAACAAGACTAACACGCTCATCGGATCAGATTTAATAGGGCCTATGGCCCCTGCGTCTGTAAATGAGAAAACTGCCAAAGAATTGGTAATCTCAGGTATATTGACCTTCTCCTTCTTGGCCATACATCCACATAAACTTGTACCTTTGGTAGACTTTTCATCCAATAGAAGTGATTACTTGTCAATCTGCAAGGGTATAAGGGCCACTTTAGAAATGTGTGGCCCTACTCTTATGAAGAATGAATTCAGAGGCTTATTCGGTTACGATGAGGGACCTCTCTTTGTTAGTCCGCTTAAGGAATCCACATATCCTTTGATTGTGAAATTAAAGAAAGAATTGGAAAATCATTACGAGTCCAACGAGTTCAACTCTTCTGTTGCAGCGGAATATGACACATTGCGTAGTGTCCTTGAAATTTACAATTCGGCACTACAAACCTCAGCCAAGCTTAAATACCCAGTTCCAATGTATCGCAGCATATTAATTTTCCCGGCTCACTTCCACACATTGATATATGAAGGGAACTTCTTTGCCTTAAGGTTGTTATATATTTTTGCAAGTTTGGCTACAATCATGCGCTTTCAACTATTTGATGACTCTAGTATGTGGATAGACTACATACATTGGTATAAGGCATACAATATGGGAAAGTTCAACAGCACATGGAGGTACAAGTTGGATAAGGAGTTCTACACCGTTGCAATAGAGCAATCCTTCCTGTTCCTAAATGTTGATCTCTCGTACTTGAGCAATTTTGATCCAGAGTATCATAGTAAGTCGTATCGATGTGAGAGGATCCCCAGGAGTCTTTTGTGATGTTTGAAGTTGATAATAGATTATGTTGATTTAAGGGGCATCCAGGCTGGGACCTTTGTCTGTTTCCATTAAGTTTACGGTTCTCTCGGAAATACATTTACAATCGTGCTCCGTAATTGTTGCATATTATTTATTGGATGAATTTTTCACTTCGAATTTGTTATGATGGAGCTTCATACAGAAGGTTACGTTAAATGGGGTGAATTAAGCCACAAGGGCCGTACTAGGGTCAGTTGTGGATATGTACATATACTGTAATTTAGCCTTTTTAATGTAATCGACATGACAAATAAGTTTCAATTTTGCAGCAATTCTTCTAAATAGTAGGCACTCCTCTGGCAAATTCTCCCATTACCCTTCATTAACCCAGGAGTTCAGAGGCTCGCAGAAAGAAGCCCCTAAATCACCGTACTATCCGAGTTACTACCCTGGACTCCACATACTTGTAATTAAACGATCATCGAAGCATCCATCCCCTTGGGTATTTTTGCACCCATCTGTTTATGAACGCGGAATAATTCAGCAGCCGTCAGATTGCGTGCGCAGCGATGCTTAAATTCTGTGGGCCAGATTATGTAAAGTCTATTTATAGTGCTTGTTCTTTTCTTGTGTAGTGAGATTCTTTCTATAGCTACAGATAGTTAGAATTAAATACATATAATGACCGTAACACTCAAGACAGAAACATTGCTATTCGATTTGGACGGAACCTTGGTCAATTCGATCCCCGCCGTAGAGAAAAGCTGGGAAATTGAGGTCAAGAAGCACAATGAAGAACACCCAGACGATCACATCGAAGTCGAAGAGTTTATTCAATCTTGTCATGGCACAAGAACTGCCGACGTCTTTAAGAAACACTTCCCATACAAACCCCGTGACAAAGAGACTATAAACAAATGGGAAGAGGGCATTGTGAGCCATTTTGGTGATTTGGGCCAACAAGTAAATGGCGCTTTTAAGCTTCTTGATAGCATCAACAAGAGCAAGTTTAACAACCACTGGGCTGTCGTAACATCTGGAACGCAGCCCTTGGCCCACGGATGGTTTGAGAGACTCTTTTCTGGCACCAGTAAGCCTACGGTATTCATTACTGCTCATGATGTCACTCACGGTAAACCAGACCCTGAAGGATATGCAACAGCATACAAGACTCTCGCTGAAAAGCATGGTATAGAGAAGAAAAATGGCATTAGTCAAGCAATCGTATTTGAAGATGCTCCAGTGGGAGTTGAAAGTGGGGTAAATGCTGGATTTATTGTCGTTGGTATCGCTACATCTTTCAGCAAGGAGAGATTAATCAAAGCAGGTGCCAAATATGTGGTTCAAGACTTGTCTAAAGTAGAATTGGATGATTCAAGTGACGACGCAATTGTCTTAAAACTTGAGGTGTTATAATTACATATTCATTGTGGATATTTATAGATTATCTCTCAAGACTTTAGTGCATATGTCTCGCTAGGCGCCCAATTAAATCTGTTACTTTTATTAACAAATCAACTTTTACTAAAATATACAACATTTTTCATTCCTTGATATTTAGGTTATCAAGTTGTTCTTCCAATTTAACCTGCCTTTGCTTCTTTATCTTCTCTGATCTCTTTTTCTCGTCGACAGAGTGCTTGGAATCCATATAGTCGTTCACAAATTCGGCATAGGCCTTTTGACCCAATAGAGTCTCGTCGACTTCGAATTCTTCTGCTACTGTATATCCAGCCATGTATTCATTATCCGGTTCCAGCAAAATATCACGAATACTCTCATTACTGACTAACTGGTCGTGTAACCCGAAACTGAAACACCATTTCAAATTTCTTAATCTAGTATAAAGCATCCAGCTATTAATGGGCAATGACTTAAACTTCGATAAACGGATATACGTCGAGTCCATCATCATATTTATGAGTTCCACACCCTGTGTAGTTTTCTTGTAAACTGCTTCTCTCTTTTTTGGATCTACATATGTCTGTAATGTGGACAATATGTTTCTGAATACTGAATGTGTCTCCTTTTTCTCCTTTTTAGATACTTTTTTAGATGGCAAGTTTGCTAATCTTTCTAATATAGCAAATAGCACTCCCTGTTCGTAGTAAGGTGCATTGGCATTATACTCGTCATCATTTTCCTCGTCTTCGTCGGGTACAGGGTAGCTGTAAACTTCATAAATGACAGCGACGACACGGGCTGCAGCTCTTGCGATATCACGGATATCATCGTTATCAACTAAAGGAACAATTTTCACCATCAAGTCTTCCACTAATTCATTTAAAAAGTCTCCTCTTGACAAAAGTGTAAGAAGACATCCTACACCATGCAAAGCGGCTACCACCACAGCGGATTCGGAGTCCACTTGACCATATGCTTCCGATACGAGCCTCTTGTCTTCACTTTTATCGAAGATTGTAGAGTGATCTCTTTCTCCAGATTCGACTTTTTTCTTTAAAGCATAGGCACTAGCTGCATATCCTTCGGCGAGGTCAAATAGCCATGTAACATGATCCTCAACTCCGAAATTAGATGAGCCATGGTGAATAACAAGTGTTAAGGTAACGAAACCTGAGATTAAATTAGCCTTGTTATCGTTGGTTACGACACTAGTCGCAGGTTCCAGAATTAAAGTTCTTACTTGGTCCAAGAACTCAGTAGATACTAAGGAACTGAAATCCTCAATGTTGCTGGCGAGAAGGGCAACGAGCGATCTCCACAAGTATAAGAACTCAGTAGCAGTTCTGTAGTTACCTGATACAAATAAGTTGATCACTCTCTGGACCTTATCTTCGTCCACAAAGTTTGGAGTAGCTACGGTTTCGTCATTATGAACTACCAATGGCTTTCCCACAGTGAGCTTATACAATTGCACAAGCAAAAGCTCTCTCGACAGGGATGACACATCTGCTCTGGAATGTCCAAGCGAGCCTATGATTTCATTGATAGTAGCAGTATTCTGAATCCTAGCCTTATTTAAAGTATCGGCGTTGTATTGTCTTCTGTCTCTGGCGGAGATTCTGTCCTCCTTATTCAATTCGGTTTCCTTGAATGTCTCGTCGGTGGCATGTTGTAAATTTGCCAATTTCTGGCTCAACAAGTCCTGGATGTTACGGAAGTCGGCCTCGGCGTCCTCCTCGAAGTCGGAGTCGCTGTCGTTTCTCATGGGAGTTCTCGATTGTGAAGCTGCCCTAGAGTTGGAGTTGGACGGAGTGGCGTCGTCTCTGTCCCATCTTCGTTTCTTGAAAATTGCTCTGGTAGCCATTATCAGCGGTAGCAAGGGATATTCTGGTGCTTTTATGTTGTTTTAGACACGGGGGCTGTTCGTTTCGAAGCAGGCCTGTCAATTTTAACTTATACCAAGTGTACAAAACACAATTCTTTGCAACAATTACTTAGCCGCCAGAAAGCAATCTTGCAAATTTTCGTATTAAGCCAGTATCTATCTCACTATATATAGTAAGGCCATAATTTGGGGTGTGAATTGTGTGCCGTACAGAGGAGGACATGAGTGATGCCCCGGATTTAGTGGTAATAGAGGTAGCGAGGAGCGAGACAAGCGATGACAGACAAAAGGCAAAAGACGAAATGAGAGTATTGCTGGTGTAGTGTGGATACAGTGCAAAATGTATGCAATTGGGTGAGGTAGCAAGTATTCTAGAGAAGCAAAATGAGTGAGCTAGAAGTGCAGAGTGAGTGACTGAGTTCTATAAGTGAGTAGCGTGGAGTGGATACAGACCTACTGTTAGTAATGGCTAATGGCAGGCTAGTGAAAGGCTGGTTTGCGAGACAAAGAAGACAGGGTGCCTGAGTGCGGCCGGATTGCCGCTTTGGGAACAGCGCCGAGAGGAGGTTCCATTAGTCATTTGCAATCTATATGGGCTCGGTAGTAGGGACGGGACGGAACTAAAGCCGAGTTAGTCAAGAGATAAGAGTATATCGGGGCACATTAGGGTTGGAAGGAGAAGGAAGAGTCTGTTAAGCGATCTGGTGCCTATCGGAGGAATGGGTGCAATTTGAGTATAACGTGGGGGATCTTGTGGAACTACAATTTTAACTTAATTGGCTTTGCCTTGAAGATAAGGAGTTTGGAACTCGAAAGCCGATGGACGGCAAAGATCGTACTTGAAGGTACAAATAAGTGGTAATTGTGAAAGCGGTACAGTTTACAAGTACTGTGATCCTCCATAGGATCTGATATTGTTAAAGCTCAAGCCTTAATCAGGCATATATTTTATAGAGGCAATAGGGTTCCAAAAATTGACTACCTAAGAAGGCTGCAACTTGTGACTTGAAGGACTCGATTTGCCCAGTCAGCATTGGGCCCCCAAATTCAACAAGATTCAAGGGAAGAATATGTAACTTAAAACAGAGCATAGCTCCTAAATCTCTTCCTCAACATACCAATCCTCTCTAAGATATAGATGCAAAATACATCATTTTTTGCAATCGTCTTTTACACTTCACAACGGTATTTCACGATGTACTACATTATCAGCTTTAACAGCTTTCTCTCCTTCCTACAAGATTATCCTCCTATTTTAATAATCGTTTCTTCATCACTATGAATGGATATGTCCTAACACCTAAAATACAACCTCCTGGGGTAACACGTTTACCTTGTCACCATGCTCCCTTATAGTCTCCTTATTCACATCCCTCGGTTGCAGCTTTCTCATGTCAAATGCATCTATCTCGTCATCAATCTTCTTACGGTCCGTCGGCATATCTCGTCCGTAGTACCCCACAACCCTTCTATATACACTGTACCCTAGCTTTTCGTACAATTGGCGTGCTAGTATATTTGTCACTTTGACAAACAAATCTACGAACAAGACGTCATATGGTTCTACACTAGTCATCTTCTCCAAATGGATACACAAATCCGATGCCAATCCCAATCGTCTATATTGATCCTGGACGGTTACGGCTGTGATGTGAGTATGCCATTCCTTTTTCAGTAACTTTCCTTCTGTTTTTCCCATCATGTAGCCACTAATCTCATGGTCCTGGCCGAAATCCAGGTAGATCTCAGTAGATTTGAAGAAAAGCGACGGCCAGTCTGTCAAGTATTGCAAGTAAAATGAGAGATTGAAGTTTTCGGTAAGCGGATCCAAATTGACTGGATTGATGTCGAAGAGGTCTTCAATTTGAAACGGAACGATCGATGTCATATTGCTCGCAGGTTTTACTTATTCTTATATTCGCTCAGTCACCTCTATATACTCCACTGGTCTAAGAACCTCTATTCTCACCAATCACTCAATCTCTTGCTACTCATACAAAAGAACAATTTCAATCTCATTCCAACTGCTCACTCTTCACTTACTCACACTTAGCACGTTAGTGAACAATTTGACGTTTTTGGCGCTAGCCGAATTCCGGGTAATCAGCGCTGTTTTCCGGTACATACCGAGGGGCGGTCGAAAATTTTGAATCAGTGCAATGTGAAAGATTGTTAGTATTTGATGGTATGTGTTGCTTGCTTGCTTTGTATATATCTTGTAAATAACGAGTTTACTTACTAGTACCACTTCACCTCACACACAGCAAAAATGTACGGCGGCGGTCAACCAACAGATGAACAAAAGAAGCTCCAGGAACAGTACGCTTATGACACCTTGAAGCTTGCCGGTCTCATTGCCGGCGCCTTGTGGGTCACACCAATTGTGTACCACTTCGTCAAGAAGCAATTCTAAGTTGTTATGATAACAGACAAATCGTTGATCTGTGGTTGTTAGATGATGAAGGGCACGAAAATCATAGAGAATTGGACCCTGCTCTTCAAAAGTCTCAAACTCGTGAATTGCAATTTAGCTCAAATCTTAAATTCCATCCTAGGCTATATTTCATGTGGCTAATTGTATATAAAAATGTGTTCATATAGGACTTTGTATAATACAAGGTATTCATTGCTAATTGACTAGAAAGCTCCGATTTGTGGTTCTCGCAAACTTATTTGTAGATCTACATTGATGCGGTTTACGTGATTACTATATTATATTACATGGATCTCAATCTATTCCTCGTCTTCAGATGAAGCCTCAAGATTCATCAAATCCTCTCTTAACTTTCCAATTCTAGTCGCCAAGTTGATGAATTGTAACCTTTCGGCGATCTTTGATGCAGCCAATAATGCCTTATCTGTCTTAATCAAGAGAGCAATGCTCAATGCCTTGTTCAATTTGGCTTCTTTACAAGCATCTGCGAAAAGCTTCAATAACGATTTGTCAAACAACGCACTATACGCTGTTAATCTTTCTAAGATTTCTCCTTCATTTGCCTCTTCAGTGTTATCGTCATTAAGCGAATCACTAAGTAATTTGCCTAAAGTCAATGACCTCAAGAAGTTCTCTTCAGGATCTTCTTCTTCCAAACCGTTGATATCCTCTTTTTCCTTTTCATCGAATAGGTCTTCAGTCAAAATGTCATCTTTATTTTTGTTCTTGGGCTTATCCTTTATTAAGATTGGAAGCTTTATATCTAAATCAATAGGCAAGGGTAACGGAAAACCCGGGTACTGGTAGTTGTTCTTCAAGATCAAACAATTCAATTGGTCTTCGAATACTCCCAATGGCCAGCATTTCCAGTTCTTTTTGTTGTCATTGATGCCATGCTCCGTCACCGTATTGTGACAATTCAAAATAGGAATCCATTTCGAGTTATTCGTCTCTCTCCATGATTGTAAGACCAATAAGGTATCGTCGGACCCTGGAACGACGCATGGATCATTATACTCGTTGAAAAATATACCCTTGATTAAAGGCACGTCTTGGATTTCATTGGATTTCTTTAGTGGCATCAACACATCTTGTTGAATGAACTTGTAATCTTGGTTGATATCTATGAGTGAGTAGTTGTAAACATTTTCAGAAATACGATTTATCATGAATAACATAGCGCTCGAGGATGAGACCATGGTGACAACAGGGGACATCTTTATAATGTTCATGCACACGCCATGCAAGTTGAAGAGCCGGACGTAACCGAAGTTTGTTCCGACAGTGATTGTAGAGTTATTATTGAGTCCTTGAGTAGAGCTATTGGTAATGCAAATGGATGTAATATACTCATTCTTCAATAATGGAATACGTCTTTCCCATGCATCCTGTTCGGACTCATGATGTCTGTAAAATATCTTTCCATTGTTCGGTTCTCTTTTGTTCGAATATCCTGAGATACCCAACAATACACCCTTTCTGTTGATGGAACACAAATCGTAGCCGAAGAAGTCTGTCAAATGGTAATCTTTGTGCTTGGATCTGTCGAAAAATGATACTGTAATATTCTGCTTTGAAGTGGAGTCAGTACTTCTGACTGACCATGTATAACCGATCGAGTTCATTGCTAAGTACCTCCTCTCCACGATTGTATTTCCCTTATTTTCGCTACTCCAAGGAGTAGAGCCAGGTGAGTATGGTATCAAGTCGGGCTCAGCAATGGCTCCTGGGGTTGCGAAACCATTCTCTCTAGGAGCGTGGAAGCCATTGGGCTTGTGACGCTTTCTTCTTTCATACGCTTGATGGCCTGAGTCCAAATCATTCACATCGTCATCGTCATCGGCGTCAATGACCATTGAATCCTCTTCGTGCAAGCTGTATCCACCATTTCCGTTAACTCTCGGCTTAACATCAGCAACTTGTGGAACTTCCGTCTCCTCTGCATCCTCTTCATCTTCTGAATCGCGTAAAAGGGCATCGGTGTTGCTGCCTTCATCATTTTCAGATTCATCTGCTTCATCCATGAAGAGACGATTTATCTCTCTGGAAGTTGAAGGAGAAACAATCTCCTTCAATGATAACACGCTTCCATCGGTGGTGCCTACAAATACTGTGTTATCCTTCCAAGTCAAGTTTAATGGTAATTTACTGTCCAAGTCCAACTCGATTTCTCTCAAGACCTTTTTATTGGCGAAGTCTGTTACTCTCACAACTCCATCGAAATCTAAAACGGCGAGGTGGCTGTTGGAATGTGACAATTTAAAGTCAATAATTTTGTTTTCACTTCCAAAAGACTTGACAGGTTCCTTCCAGTCGGCTCTGTCGAATACCTGAATACTGTTCTCCGCAGATGGAACCAAAAGAAATCTTCCATCAGAAGACCACTGTGATCTCGTTGAGACAAGCTCTTCGCTATGCTCATCGTTATAGTCCACGGCATCCAAAGAGACATGGAATTTCGAGTTGACAGCAGAAGACAACGTATGAACTAAGTTGGGCTGCTCGTTTACTACAGAATATACTTGGACATCACCATTGGCCAAACTCACGGCCAAAAGCTCACCGTTGTAATTGTATGCCAAGTTCAAGAACTGATCCGGAAGTGTGACCGAAGATGTTGCTTTGTCATTTTCTAAGTCTATCACCACGAGTTTATTGTCGTCTCCTCCGCATAAAATTCTTTTTCCGTCGTTGATGAAGAGTGAGTCTCTTAATGGAAGTTCTGCTCTATAGATGGAGCCTGAAGATTCCTTCGCAGCCAAGTCCACCAACTCTAAATTACCTCCAGTTGTCGTGAGTAAGAATTTGTTGCCATGGTTAGCTACAGAAGTCAAGTTCTCCAGGATATCGATGGAAACTGGTTCCAAATCTGGTTCGCTGATATCAAAGATCTTCACGAGTCCTACACTGTTTCCAATGACGAGTTTGTCGGTAGTATCATTGTACGAGACGAACGAATTACCGTCTGGAAACGCCGTGATTTTGTCCTTGACCACCATTTTTTGTTGTTCAAAATGGAGTTTCAACCTTGAAGTGGTAGTAAGTATCCAACTACGAATCCTATATCCGCAGACTAAAGAATATAACCTATATCATTACAGTAGAATTTGTTAATAGAAGTCGATCTCAATATTTTCATTTGGCTACGCGCCACACGCGAATACAAAATGAGCGCGCGTCGTGTTTGTTTTTCTGGAATTTGCGACAATGATTTGCGACAAAGGATTTACGGCAAAGAGATGCATAGAAAGATGTTCTGGGAAGGCAGAGTAAAAGGAGTGGTCCTAAAATGGAATGACATTTGAGGGTATTACTGTGGAGATCGAGAAACTAAAGCAATTTAGTGATCGGCTTCAATTTTGTATGGTTTTACTAGGCCGTTAGACTCAGAAAATCAGTATGAAGAATTTGTGATTGTAATTGTTCTTGCTAATGGGGACATAAATCGAAAAACCTTTGCAATTGACACTAAATGAACGATTACTTCAATTTTAGAGCTTTGAGCGTTTAAATTTCTGCTTTGCCACTGTGAAAAGCTGAAAATGAGACATGATGAAGAAGAAAGTAGGTGTCCCTTCAGGTCGTCCCCGTTCATACACCTTCTATTCCTAATGAGCTCAAGATAACGTCCAGAAGAAAAGGCTAGATTCAAAAGTTGTGTCTTTTTCCCTTTTAGATATGAAGAGCTCTGGATAAAGAATATTCTCGGGAATGGATTCTTGGCAAGCAAATAAAGTTTGATAATGCAAGGGCAGTTGGTGGTACTTAGAATCATGGTAGGTATCAGAATGGTTGTGACATATTTTTCACAACGCGATGGATTTCTTGATCTCTATGAAAAGTGAATAGAACTCACCTTCTCAACAGAGGATTTCCAAATAAAGAAATGTTCTGATTTCAATTCTCACTTCTCATTTCTATGGTTGCAAATTGTGACTTGCTCTAGCTGTATCAGATGAGATCATGGGGTTATAAGGCCAGGTATGCTTTATTTCATATTGTACTTGTCTCTTCTTGCCTCCTCTACTTATAAGAGCGACCTTCAATCGATCATGTTGATTACCAACATAAAAGTTCGGTAAGAGCTTTGATTAACTCTTAGCATCACGAATGAAATGATTAGATTCAATTATACGTTCAAATGATTGTCAATAATAACGTAGTGTGATAATTATCCCAGTACTATGGAGTAGTTGGACAGAGATATTCATGGCTAGCCCGTCAAAGGAGACGAAGGAGATTAAAAGTCTTCAACAGCGATAGCATTAGGAATGACTTCTTCGTTACTGTAGAATAACATAAAAGAAGGTGAATTCTTGTCTTGGCCAAGTATATAAGGGTACCATTCTAGTTCGTTATGTATCCCTTTTTCTTTTACTACCGTAGTCGTTTTCTGGAGTCGATCATGCTGCTGTCTCTCCGTTGTTTATAGAGTCCCAGGGGTGGTGTTTTTAATGATTTATATAGCATCACTACGGATTTTAAAAATTTTAAAAAAATCCTGGGGCAGAAAGAGATCTACATATATACCTATGCTTGTGTCTACATTGTCTACTGGACGAAAATTAAGGTGCTAACGAATAATATTGGCTTTCCTTATGTTGGCTGTAAAATCAAATTCTGGAAATTCTGGTGGGAATCCATTCGAAGCAACTTGCGAGTGAGGGATTTTTGGCTGAGCGTAGAAGTTTTAAAATTTTGTGTGCACGAAATTTATTTTACTATATTTTGGTGAGAAAGTAGGTCCCAAATGGGAAATCACTAAACGTTTCATAAATTTGATGGACCAATACAAGATTGTCTTGTCCTGGATGAAGACACTATTTCAAAGATGTGTAGAGGGAGACACCGTCGTGGCATTGACGGACTTCGTCCCGTAAAAATGCCTTGGGCTATGCCAAAGAATTTTACTCCTTCTGTTAAATCCCTCTAGCATTTAGGAACTAGCTCCTCGATTCCTCGCCATTTTTTCCCTGTGACGTAATGAATCTGGTGGTGCCTTTTATGAATTCTCTGACGCTGAAGTTCGCCAACTTGTAGATAGTCAAAGATAAGGGCAAAATAATTGCGGCCCCTTAGTGGTCTTCCTAAGACTTTCTAAATACACTTCGTATTGATAAGCATATGAATACGGAGTATACAAAGAATTGATATGGGTTTTGAAATTGGTAAAACAATTGATGCACTCTTCAGCTGCGAAATTAAGACCTCATGCAAAATACAGATGCGGGAACTCTTGGGGAATGCGAAAACTCGAGCCCCAGCGGGCCATTTTTGAGCCATCACCTCCTCTTTCGACTGCTTTGAGCCCCCTGCGGGAGCCTCTTTCTAAAATTTATATTTCTGTCTGCCCAAAGAGCACTCGTCACCCAACCTCTTTGGGGAAAACTTCAACTGCCTTGTAGTGAGCAGGCATACCTGGCCATTTGGAAAAGGGAGTTTGATCATTCCTGGCACAAATTTCCCAGTCGTCATCGTGCGCACTATTACTGCGAATACTCGAAAATCCATAATAATATACTCCATATGCATTAGAATAAATTACCGCTAGTCGTGCAGCTGTAACTATGTTCCTATCAGTGAGCACTGATGCCGAGTCCTGCGTTATGTCAATAATTACGTCGCAGCCGCGGCCACTCCACAGTCAGACTGCAAAATTGCAAATAAAATTTTCCCTTTCTGAGCTGCAGTTGTTTTCCTCGAATAGAGACGTGGTGAGGGATTAATTTGCAACGAAGCAATTTTTAATTGGATGTGCCGTGTTGGCATTTCTTTTTCCTCTCTCATGGCAATGCCAGGTAAAGTGTACTCTACTGACAAAGTAGGCAACCCCTAATTCCAAACTGAGCGTTATTCGCCGCGTAGTAGATCAGTATACGGGGCGTTGAGATTTTAATTTCATTTTAGACAGAGAAATCGATCTCTACCTATGGCTCACGGTGAAAGTATAAATACCTAAGGGCCCCAATAATGTAGTTTAAATTAATTTCATTTCTCTGTACTCTATATTTTACATTAGATAATACACCTACCGAAGCAAAACATTCCGCTTGTGAATACATGTCAAATTCCGCTGTCAAAGTCGACCTTGAGTTGCAAGACGATATCGATGATGCCGTCTCTTCGGTAAGCAACACTGATAATTACACAATTCACAGTGATGCTGAACAATCCGTTGGAGATGCTCGTGATGAGGAAGAATCTGGGGTTTCAGCCGTGTACCCAACTGAAACAAAGGAAGGCCATGGTAACAGGAAACAGCCGTGGAGAGAGGTCTTAATGTTATCATTTTCTTCGTTAGGTGCTATATATGGTGATCTTGGAACGTCACCATTGTACGTGTTGAATTCCATCAAGTACAAGCTGAACCCTCCTGACAGGGATGATATCTATGGTGGTGTCTCCGTTGTTTTTTATCTCTTCACAATAATCGTACTTTTCAAGTATGTTCTTATTGTCTTGTTCCTTGGACCAAATAATGGTGAAGGTGGACAAGTCGCTATTTATGCTAAAATTGCTAGATACTTGAAAATTGGTCCAGCTGGTGTCCACATCCCTGGAACTCCTGAAGTGTCAGATTTAGAATTGTTGACAAGACAAGACACTACCTCTTCTTTCATGTCTTCCAGTTCTAACAGATCTAGAATTAATAAACTCAAGAATAGTCCAACAATGATAAAAATCACTCAAGGCTTTATCCTTTTTGCTTGTTTCTTGGGCTGTTCTTTAGTCTTCTCTGATGGTTTATTAACTCCAACAACTTCTGTTTTGTCTGCTGTCGGTGGTATTCAAATTGCAAAGCCAGATTTCGACAACGTTCTTGCTGTCTCAGAGGTTATTCTTGTTGCTTTGTTCGTTATCCAACAATTTGGCTCACACAAAGTTTCATTTACTTTTGCACCTATTATTTTCCTCTGGATGATAGGTCTTATTATCTGTGGTATCTACAACATTGTCAAATATCACCCAGGTATATTTAAAGCATTATCGCCATATTATGCTATTAAGTTATTGAAGAATGGTGGAATTGACGTGTTAGGAGGTGCCATGTTGGCCATCACAGGAACCGAAGCCATGTTTGCTGATATCGGACATTTCGGTAGATTGCCAATACAATTAACATTAACATTCTTCGTCTATCCATCCTTAATGATTTGCTACTTGGGTCAAGGTGCATACTTAGTTGAACATCCCAATGCATGGGTTAATCCATTCTTCTACTCACTTCCAGGGGGAGCTGGTAGTGGAACTTACTGGATAATGTTTGTTTTGGCCACTTTAGCAACAATAATTGCTTCTCAGGCATTGATTCTTTCGGTCTTCAGCATCATTTCCCAATTGATTAATTTGGATTGTTTTCCAAACTTGAAAATTGTTCACGTCTCTAAGGACTACTCTGGAAAAGTCTACATTCCTACAGCCAACTGGATATTGATGATAGGTGTTATTGCAACAACTGCAGGCTTCCGTAACAGTAACAATGTCACAGCAGCTTATGGTTTGGGAATCTCCCTTGATTTTTTGGTCACGTCACTGTTGATCTGTTTATGTATGTTCTACGTCTACAACATGAACATCATCTGGCCGATCCTTTTTGTGCTCATACTTGTTCCTTTGGAGATTTGTATGGTGATTGCCAACTTGAAGAAAATTATTCATGGTGCTTGGTTCCCTATTTTAATTGCAGGACTCTCTTTTATCTTCTTGAGTGTATGGAGGTGGGCAAGATCCAGAATGGTAAACCAAGAGACCAAAAACAGAGTTAGAGTCGCAGACCTCTATCCTAGATTCAAGAAGACACCTGTTACGGTTAATTTGAATAGTCCAGGAGTTGCATTTAAAGACGAGATCGATGATCAAGATGCCACGGCAATTGTTGTGAACTCAAGATTTGGCAGTGTTCCTTTGGCCAGACACGATGGTATTGCCATTATGTACACCGATTCCATTAATCAGAATATGATTTCTCCAAACACAGTGCCACATACTTATGCCAAGTTTGTGAAGTCTTTCGCTTCTATTCCAAGTGTCTTCATTTTCTGCTCTAATCGTGTTTTGTCGATTCCATACGTTCCACCTGAAGAGAGGATATTGATGGTGTCAACAAAGATTCCGGGACATTTCAGGTGTATTCTTAGATTTGGATTCATGGACCCCCTTGTCATTGACAAGGAATTGAATGACCACATCATATACTCAATCCCTGACATAGGAGGTCTTTTATCCAAATTCAACCAAGCAGAGGGCACTGAAGGTATCCTCATGAAGCCTGAAAGGGTTCCTTTATTGCATATTTTTGAGAATAACTTGATTCGTTCCCACGACTACACTGAAGACAAGTACAAGACAAGAAATCCATTTGTCTACATTCAAAGAGCAGGGAGGAGGCTTCTTATCAATCACTTCTTCGGGCCTATTAGTTCCGTCACCCAGTCGCATGGGCAGTTTGTAAAATTACGGGACGAAGATGAAGAATCTGAAAAGAAGTTATTCATTGGATCAGTATCCAGAATTTAGTGAAAACCGACGAATAATGGATGCAAAAAATTCAAAGTTCGCACCTACACTAACGTCTTTATTACGAGTTTTTTATCATAGTGTTATTTTCAGTTCAGAGATTGTACTATAGATTTATAAATACATGGAGGGTTATTATAGAATTTTGGATGCTGAGTTCATCAGATTTACCAGATGTGAATAATTCCGAAACGAATAAATTTGTACTATGATGGAGTTTGCCAAAGGTTATCGAAAACAGCTGCCTTATCATCATATATATATATATGTTGGTGTCTATTATATTTCTACGTACCTGTTTCAAATTCTGCATTATATATTTTTTATTACTTTACTTTAAATATTGACAACTTTTGTAAACTCAGCGTAGGCCACTAAATCGCTCTGTCGATGACTGACCAATATTGGAAATAGCAAAAGGCTGTACATCTATGCCCATTCTGGCTTGGAATCGTAATCGCTGCTTCTTTGACCTCCTCTATTTCCGCCTCTGCCTCCTCTCCAGTTGCCGTTGTTATTGCCTCTACCTCTCCAGCCGCCTCTACCACCTCTTCCTCTGCCCCTGCCTCTTCCTCTAACAGAGGTCTCACCAAAGGTATCCATGTTAAGGTTCTTCTCTTCGGACCATCTCATAGAACCTCTAACCTCGTTAGAGGAAGAGATGTTGTCAAAGAATGAGGAACTCTTGTTGTAAGTAGAGTGCTCTAATTCTCTTTCACTTTCTAACTCCTTGGTGAACTTTGCATTGGCAGACTCGAAGTCAAATTCGGAGTCTGGGATAGCAGGAGCTCTGGATTGTTTCCTTGGGCGCTCATGGTGATTTTGTGGGTGAGATTGTGGCTGTGGAGCTGGTGGGGATCCACTTTGGCTTTCCTTATGTGAGGTAGAAGTCTCCTCTACAGGTCTATCTACAGGTTGTGCTGACTCTTGAGTTCTAGTAGCAGTTGGACCAGCATTGCTGCTTCTAGTAGCTTCTGGTTGGGCCTGTTGTGGCGCTTGAGCGAATCCAGTTGGTGCTGGAACTGAAGCTGCTTGCCCTGGGGAAGCAGCAGAAGGTTCCGTTCTGGTGGCTGTAGGAGCAGCAGTGGTTGTAGCTGGTTGCTGATATTGGGTAGTCTGAGCCTGAGGAGCAGAAGTTTGTGTAGGCTGTTGCTGGCCGTAGTATGCCGAAGTTGGCTGTGGTGGAGCGGCGTAGGGTTCAGGTTTAACCTGGTCGATAGGAGTATCCAATACCGACAAATCCTTGACATCGGAGCCTCTGAAAACAACGTAGTCGTACACATCGGATCCTGGCATCACCTCCAACTGGGGAGTTCCTGCCTGGGCCATTCTGCCCTCGGTACCGAACAAACGGACGGACTTCAAGGCGACGGTAGCATCGTCTGCGTTGATATTATCCAACAAACCAACGTAACGAAGGCCCTTGTTGGAGATCAACGAGATGGTTTTTCCAATATACTGCGACATGGTCGTTCTACAATCACTTCACTGGATAACCTGGGGCGAAGTCGTACACTCGCCTTCTTTCAATGCTAACCGCTGAGCAACTGCTAGACTGTGAAACGTCACTGACTGAAAAATCGGTAACCTCAAGAATTGAGAAGGTTGAGAAAGTGAGATTTTGCCGTGGCGACGTATTGGGTGTGTGCACGACTAAAACAGATGTATGGGGTAGCAGGCAGTGGTGGGTTGGAGAGAAGAGAGTGAGATGTTGAGCAGTAGAAGAGGTCAAGGTGGCCATAGGGAAGATTCGGGTAGAGCTGTGGATACGGGTCAAAGTAGGCATATTTTGCTATTTTCAGGTACTTTGTAGTGCTGTGTCGTGGACATGTATTGAGATGATGGAAGTAGTGAGTGGGATCTGGTGGCTGCTAATTCTGAGACTTCGGAAAATATGTCTAGTGAGTGAGTGAGAGCGACAAGCTTCACTGGAGCATAAGCTGCGCTATTGATGTAGCTCATAATTGATAATTGACAAAGATTGCTGGGAAACCGTAGATTCGTTTTGATTAATATATGTGCCTAATGTCATATACTTGTATTAGGTGACGTGGTTCTATTTCGGAATTTGTTTTGTTGGCTGGTCCAGTCTATTTGGCCCATGCCCAATCAAACAATAGACCGTTGTCGAAGTCCCACGAATTCATCCATGACACTTTGAGTGACACCTTTTTCAGAATTATAAAATGAGCGTGCTGTATCGACTTTCCTTTCAAAATCCATTTCAATGCCGACTGTATCACCATATTTCACAACTGTCAAACAAAATGTATTCTCCATTATTCCCAATTTTTCTCCGATTGTTGCAAAATTCTTCTAAATATTTTTCAACTCCTACGAGGATTTCTACATGGAACACCTACACCCTCTACAAAAAGCTTATACTAATTGATCTCGTTCTAAAAGAAATATACACAGCACTCATACATCATAAAACTATAATACCGTAATACTATAAACCAAGTGATAACAACCATAAGCTCTCATCATTCATCACTGCGTTGCCTTCACCAACAACATCCTTCCAAGCTAAGATGTCGCGTATCTCATATCACCAACGACACACGACATCCCACTCACCAGCATTGGATTCTTCACCATTTAACTAACTCAATATGACTGGTAACCATCTACTTGTTCCCCTTGTAGAGTGCACTTGACTTCAATAAGAACGTATAAAAATGTCTGATACTGGTGGTCAGTCGCTTGAAGCCGAGTTAGCTGACTTGAAGGATGAAACCTTGGTGAATCCCGAAGAAAACGACGACTTAGTTCCCGAATCATACGATGAAGACGAAGGTGAAGAGAACGACGACGACGCCGACGGAAATGCCGAATTCAATGATGACGACGACGATGAAGACAACGTCTATTCAATAAAATCCCACAAGATAAAGCGTGATGCCGATGACCAGACCACTCAGACGAAGAAAAAGGTAGTCAGAAAGGCAAAGAAGCACTTGTTGGAAGACAACAATGTCAGAGAAGTTGTCGCCCCAAGAGAGGATTACGATACCAACAACAATAATGACTTCTATGACAACCAGGACCCACAATCGAGAAAGAGAGCACTTTTGGAAGAGAAGATGGACCAGGCCATCAAGAACAAGTCCACAAGACGTAGAAAGGCCGACGAAGACGACTTAGAAAGAATGCAAGATGACAAGATCGACTACCTCAAGGATCAAATGATCAAGGCCGCCAACTCCGATGTTGAGAAGAACTCACAAGGTCAAATTGCCACAGAAAAATTGAAGTTATTGAGAGAAGTGACCGATATCTTGTCCAGAGCGGATTTGGCCATTTCCATTTTGGACAATAACCTCTTGGAAGCTGTCAGATTATGGTTAGAGCCACTTCCAGATGCATCAATGCCAGCTTACCAGATCCAGAAGGAACTCATTGGTTCGTTAGAAACCTTACCAATTAAAACAGACCATCTCGTAGCTTCAGGTATAGGGAAGGTTCTTGTATTCTACCAGCGTTCCAAGAGAACCGAACCAACTTTAAAGAAAATCGTGGACAGACTCATTGGAGACTGGACTAGACCTATCTTGAACAAGTCTGACTCGTATAAGGACCGTACTATTCAGTTCGGTGAGTACAACAAGAACAGATTCACTAACCAGTTGGCTTCTTCCAAGAGCAACAAGCCTAAGGAAGCCAGAACATTGTACGAAGAAAACGCCGAAAGAAGAAAGAGAGCAGCTATTCCTAGTGCCAGAACTGCTGCCTATAAGATCGCTCCTAGAGTGGACGCCAGTTTGTTGAGGAGACAAGCAGGAAGAGGAGGAGGATATGATGAGAGATTTAGAAGAATCAACCAGAAGTTGACTTCGATGTCGGTCAAGAAGAAGACTTCCAAGAAGGGTGGTCCATCGATTGAAGGAAGAAATTTAGGTATCTAGTGTTTCATATTGTATGCCATTTGAAGATTCTAACTTTCCAACTCGAGTGGTAGAATCAAAGCAAACGTTGCTGATACCGTTGCATCACACATAAATATTGTATAATAATGAATGGAAAGTTCAATTGATATTGTAACAGTAGGGGGATAGTGTAAAACGTAATGAAGAGTTATGACGGTGGTATAATCGAAGAATGAAAGTAAAACATAGCACTCAATGCATTTGACCAACTGAAATTAAACTTCGTTGATCATACTTCTTTGGGAAAATGCTACATCAATACTTGATAACGCTGCTAAATCTTAGCACAATGTCACCTCCAGTTCCTGCTAAATGCTTCGCTAAATGCCAATAATATGACCTCCTCTCTTGCTCTGCTCCGATATGCCCACTTTATTAGCACTACTCTCTCATCTTCGTCTACACTTTTACAGTCATCCATTTAATAAATGTATGCATTACCTCTTGAGGAAAAACCTTTCAATATACACGTAAATTTAAGAATATACAACCATAAATCCGACAGCTATGAATTATACAGCAATTACCAACTTGATATTATTATAAGATATATTGATAAATGTAGTAAGTGATAATCTGTGTTCTTTGAGTGGAAGCATTTATGATCTTGGCTTTTCCTTCTTCTCCTTCCACAAGGCTAACAAGGAGACACCGGAGACCTTGACGACCTTGAATCTGACACCTGGGATATCACCCTTAGCCTTACCTCTTCTACCGAAACCGGCAATGAGGACTTCGTCGTTTTCGTCGACGAAGTTCAAACAACCATCGTTTGGAACGAAGGCGGTGACCTTCTTACCGTTCTTGATTAATTGCACTCTGACACACTTTCTGATAGCAGAGTTTGGTTGCTTGGACTCAATACCGATCTTTTCTAACACGATACCCTTGGCGTGGGAAGAACCACCAAATGGAGAAGACTTGAAAGCAGTACCTAACAATCTGGACTTGTAAGCTTCGTCAGCCCATCTGTTGTTACGACGGTGAACTCTTAATTTTCTAGCAGAGTTAAGACCTCTTGGTTTACCTTTACCCATGATTAATTATTCCTATTGGTGATTAACTAGACAAGAAGACTGAAGAAGAAAAATCTCTGATAAATTTTTTTACCTGGAAATCTGACAATTGGTGATAATTCTGTGTACGACAGTATGGCACTGTAAGTGATTTAGTTAGCGCGCATAGTTAAAAATTTTCATAGTTAAGCACGGGATTGAAGGAGTGCACAGGGAAGGGCAAAGGGGCGGTAGGCGCACGCAATCACTGTACACGTGATGAGAAACAAGAGATGAGGGCTGGAGCCCTAGACACTGCTCAAGGGTGCGAATCTGAAGAAAACAAAACGGTGCTGTGCTTTCGCAGATTCCACAGTTAGTTACCGTGATGGGACTGGATGGGAAGCAGTAGCTACGGTATCTTGATAAAGTAGAAGCTGAAGTATTATATTCACCATATATCTTCAGTTCGCGGTTCCGACTACTGCAAAAAAAATTCCACCTCCATATGTGCCCCATGGTTTTTATCACGAAGGCTACCAGTTTCTTAAACTTCCCTCTATCATTCCCACCGTTATCTATTCAGCCACTCGTTCCTTATTTCCATTCTTGTCCCTCATCTTACGTAAGTACCTGATTCAAACTCCTACGCGGTAAAAAATAACATTAGATAAAATTTGACAGAGTTTCGACAAAAAAAGGTGGGGTAAATATACAGCCGTGCCGCAATAATAACAATTCGAGACTATCTTTCGGCTATTATCTCGTACTTCTATATCTCCACTCGATAAGACCGAAGTAATCTCGGCTACGAAAGATCAGATTTGTCGCTTGCTGACTGTTTAGAGTTGTCAGGAGCGGCGATCTGAAGGTGTATGTAATGCTGCACTAAAAATTGCAAGTTTTCATAGAAATAGTCTGCTCTATGTGCTTCTTAGTCTACACTTTTGCATATGCAATTAACTAGAATGAATTATCCCTATACTATGTTATCAATGTTCATCCCTGAAAACAAAATTGTATTCTAAGTAGTCTAGTCGTAAGCCAATATCCGCACGATCAACGCCTTGGAATTACTTCTTCTTCTTCAACAAGTGGAGCAAGAACAAGAACAAGATCTCAATTTGGTCCTTAAACATGAACAATAAACCCTGTACAAATACTCCCTTCAACAATTGAGGAGCAATACCCTTATATAAACCATGGAATTGTTCTGTCTTCCACAAATGAGCCAATGCATGTGTGAAACTGTCGAATTTGATATCATCATCATCGTCATCATCATCTGGATGTGGCTTCTCGCCCTCCTTTCTAACCTTAGACTTCTTCTGTAACATGGCCTTTGACACGATCAAAGGTTGTGTGGCTACGGTGGCCAAAGACTTGGCTAAGACACCAATGGAGAAACTCTCCAATGGACGCAAGAACTCTTTGTTACCATAGAGAACTTGCTTCAATCTCTCGTACGAACCGTAGGTGATGGATGGGTTGATACACAACACCAAGGAGACTCTCAAGCCTCTCCATAAGCCGGTAACACCGTCCTGGTCCAAGATTTCCTTTGTTAATTGGTACAAGCTCTTGTGGGACTTGTCAGTCTGTTGCTGGGTGGTCACAACACCGATTGGCATTGTGAACAACTGCGAAATGGCAGCAGCTACGGCACCGAGGAACAACTCTGTCAAAGTGTTGGCCTTGTGGTGTGGAATGTGCTTGTACATGTTAGCATAGATACGCTTGACAATAGTGTACCAGTAGAAGTAGGAGAAGTTCTGGGCAGCGGTTCCCAAGATAGATGAGAACAAACCGTGGTACCATCCCAAAACACCCTTTTTGGCGTAGATCTTTCTTAAAACATCGAGGGTGTTTTTGTATTTCAACTCACCACTATCTGTGTTCTTCTGCTTGTAAACAGAGTCCTCCAAGTCAGACTCTGGGGGAGATGGGGAGTTAGGAGAAGGGTGCTTTTTCACCTGAGTCTGGATCAAGGTTTTACTCAAGTCCAACGGGTAGACCAAGGTGTTTGCGATGACGGAAGCCAAGGCACCGGAGGCGGCCTTTTCTATGGGTGTAAGAGCCATTGCTGGAGGGGTTTGTTGTGTGAGTCAAAAATGAATGCTAATAAACAGTTTTAGACGACTGTTTTGATGAGTGGAAAGTTACTGAAAGGTACGGCCCAAGCAACTGCAATAAATAGCGAGCTAATGTGGATAGCAAAGACCTAGAAAGCCAATAAATAAAAGTTATTAATACAACAACAAAAAAACACTGGTTGTGGTTGCACAGCACCGAAAGATAATTCTAGCGGATGCTGTATATATATATATATAATATGTATAAAAGCGAGGAAGCGTCTTTTCCTGATTTGTAGTGGGGTCCGGATAACTGAAATGGATAACGGCCGAGCTTAAGTTACCTACTAAAACAATTCTGCCCAAAGGAGTGTACCCGCAGAAGAACCAGTAGAAATAAAATGCTAGGACGGGCTAACAGGTTAATGGAGACAAATGACAGAGACGCAACACAAACACAGCGGTCTCGAACAGTTGTTCTGGAATGGCAATAATACTAATAATAATACTAGGAATAGCTAGAGAAAATACAAAGGGGAAGAATCTCTAGCTGCGACCCATGATTTCAAGGCGATGAGGACATATATATACCGACACATCACCAGCAATCACATTGCTACACTACAATGATAAAAACCCGCTATATGCATCCATAACCTCTCCTCCTGTGCTCCAGTTCTCCAACTCTGGCATAACACCGTGCATTGGCACCAATGGTTGCACCTGTTTTACTGTGTCTGTCCCTCCGTCCTTCACCGTAACTTTCCACTGTCCGGTCCCTGTCTTTTTTTCTCCCGATTTACCGAGGAACGTCGGCCATTGACTACACATGCAAGCGATTTCTGTTTTGGCCGGTTTCCGAGGATCGTCCCCACAGAAATCTGCGAAGCATTAAACATGGAGACACGGGTGTGAGTGATAACCCGACAACACACGAAAGTCTCCAGAAATCGTCGCGTGTTACAGCATCTGTGGTGTGTGAAGTATGGCGTGAGATCTACTCAGGCCCAGCACAAGCTGAAATGACGGTTTTAACCTGTAAGATCATGGTTAGGCTGGAGAGAAGATGGAGCTAGACGTTAAACATCCGTGCCGCAACACCAACCTCGAGTTTTCTTGGAGATGCGGAGAAAGTCCATCTCTCTTTAAGTGTCAATGGGGTAGCATGTATTTAGACTAGTAATATTGCTAATGGAAATATTCTGGCTATGAGCACCCATGGCTAATGGTTTTGTAGCTTATCTCCATTAAATCCCAAAGCGGAGGTTTCTTTTTTATCTTTTTCTTTGCGGCTACAGACGTTTTGTGGTGGCTTTGGAGCTTCTTTTCCATGGATCAAGTTTGCTCCATAAGACCCGTACCTGCGGGTGAGTGCAGAAATTGCACCCATTTGGTTGTGTCCCTGTTAGCTCATTGTTAAGTGTTGTGTGAGAGGGTGATATTAGCAAGTTGATTTTTGCAATTTTGAAATAAGCTGCATCTTGACATTTCGATATTTATTCTTCACTATACTGCTACGTTGTCTGATCTATACTTCTTGCATCCTCTATTCTCATTCCGCTCTATAACTTTTTGCTACCCCACTATGATGAAAACAAGACATTCATACTATGAACTGCTTGATATCTTTGTCTATACCGCTCGTGAAAATTGCTTCTTTTTTATCGATGTTCACAAACGTAAGGAAGTCTTTAATCTTTCCGGAATGTGCTTTCAACTCTACTACAACCTTTTCATCCAACAAGTCGATTCCTCTAACTACTCCATCCTCTCCCGCTACCCAAACGCCGACGCTCTTTCCATCAGTAATCCTCCATGATATAAGAGCTTGGGAATATCTATCTTGAGGAGACAAGGTGTTGAAATTCTTGAGCATTTGGTTTCTCTTTACTTGTACTCCTTCAGCCTCTGCCTTCTTCAAACCAGGCAAATCTTTCAACGACACAACGATTAATCTCATGTATGGCTCGTGGGAAGTACCGACAGCTATCAATGGTACCGAGTTACTTGATTGCTGAATGTTGATACATCTCGGGGAGAAACTTGAAGAGGAGAACTCGGCATCATTAAGTGAGATTTTGTATCTCAAAGTCAACTTCTTGTCGTCTTGTACTGTCAAGACATCTAGCAAGGTATTTTCGTTCTTAGCAAGTACTACGACTAATTCATCATTGTAATCAACGACATCAAAACTAGTGCCTTGAGTGACTACCTTATACTCCGAGAGAAATTCAAATTCGTCACCCACAATTTTTAATACCTTGAGGAAGAAGTCCCATCCCAATGAAACAATGTACTTTTGGCCCTTGAATGCTATGTATTTAGCATCCACGACTAAACGCTTGTGTGCCTGGAATTCTGATACTCGAGTCAAATGTGCCTCACCCTCTTTAAATTCATATATATAATTGTAAAACTTTCCGTCCATTCCCACTAAAATGAGACGGTCGTCAACGGCTAATATTTTCTTTATTACAACCCTGCTTAGGACGTTTGAAAGAGAGAATATCACCTTTTGTGTTGTCAAATCTATTCCTATCAAGCGAAAGTCGTTTGTGGTTAAGAATACCGTATTTGTTATAGTATGGAGACAAGAAGAGAGGACCAAACTACTTATCCTAGGTGATGCCAAATCGACACCAACATGTGGATATGGAGATGTCCAATGCCCAATTTGCGATGCGATTAAGTCTTTCAACTCCACGCTCAATTCCTCATGGACATCTATTTGCTCAAACTGCTTCCTTAACTCATTATAGTTTATTCTGTCGTTGACAATTTCCTCTAGTGTCTCATCTGATGATGGAAGCTTCTGGGCATCAATTGGTTTACCATGTTCTTCCTCAAATTTTTTCAATGTGGCATGGTAATGATTGTTTTTCAAAAAGTCAGCAATTAGACTATGCACGGACTTTGTTTCTTGCTTTTCCGATGACATTGCTACTCTGTCCACTTTAGAAGAAGCAACTAGTACTACCGTTATGCTACCTCAACAACTTGAAGACTCCATTATAAATCAGATCACGTGAAAACATTGATCCATAAATCAAAAAAAAGTACAGGTCGTACCCGGATTCGAACCGGGGTTGGTCGGATCAAAACCGACAGTGATAACCACTACACTATACAACCAATTTGGTTGAATGAGATAAGATGTGAATTTTCCATGTAGCTCTATATGCACGTGATAATGGTCATGTGACCAACCATGTCAGATCTTAGACTTCAGTCGTAATACATGCCATTTCGTCAAAAAAAAAAAAAGTCAGATCAACCGCTCCAACACGATAGATTATTAATACGAGTAATCTACTAGATACGGTGATAACCAATCCGACCTTAAAGGCATCGGAAGTGAATCATCGCAACAACTTACTAACGATTAGATCCAAAAACATTCAACGAAACCAGGATCCTGCGAAAATTCGAGAACTAGCACATAAATGCGACGTTCT